>KB309617.1:354622-370760 GCA_000328365.1 Capitella teleta
TTGTTCACAGTTTTTCGATAATATTTCCAGTTAATTATATATATATATATATATATATATATATATATATATATATATATATATATATATATAGGTCACTGGCTCTTTTGTTGAATTGTTACACGTAAAGATTCAGTTTGATGAAACTGCCATTCTGACATTGTTTAGTAAGAATTAAGTTTGAGACGAACGTAACTCAGTTTCTGGTTAAATGGGTGCTAATTGGCGAGTTTGGTTGTCACAATCCGAGTGTTCAACATAGGGTATATACTATATAAAAATTATTATATAGTAACAGGAACAGATATGCAATATGCTCTGACACATGCATGCTTGCATCAAATACGAGAGTCTATAAGTTTTGGTCTACAAGAGCATAACTACCAGGAAATACTGTAGTGTTCCACATGCCCAGGATCCTAAATCGGTCTAGTGTGGAAGAATCCCATATTCAACCCATCGATCCCCAAAGGTGATAGCCACATGTGGTATGCAAGCATTTGATGCCTCCTGCATTTAATGTATAGATACATCAGATCTAGATTACACAAGTTCTCATTGGACAAGTCTCTGATTGCAACAATGACCACTGTTTGGACTAGGGTAAAAAACGACAAACTCAATCAATGCACACTAATTAGTATTTGGTTAAATATCATCTAAATTTGAAGTATGTCGGGAATTATTGGTCATAATTCATCAATAATATTCTTCAGGTGGACATTCGGAATATCTGGTCAACAGGAGCCGTTTTATCCACGGTGAGGATAAACTTGCGAGAGGCGTTGGGTAAGTGCTCAATGGTTCCATTCCAGATGAGCTCATCTTTGTACTTCAATTTCAAGTTATAAGTTCCGTAAAAGGCCCTCTCAGTGAACGTCTCAACAGCGTTTTTTGGAACGTGAGACAGCGCCGTGTGCCATTCGTTGTGGATTAAGTGACGTACTCTGCGGCCGGCTGCATTCTCCTACATGATATTATTTTTATGTGTGCTCAGTTCAGGGACAGACTTTGCTTGATCTTACCACAAAATCCACGCCATCAACAAGACTGGCGTCTGGTTGAGTGATTCCTTCACTCCAGAATCCCCAGATGACGATTCCTTCGATTGCTGGGTGGCTGAAGTACAGGCGAAGGGCGTCCTCGTAGCCTTGAGCTCTTACATTGACGTCATCATGCCGAACGTCCAGCTCTGTAATCCACAGTGGCAGACCAGTTTCTGCCATCACGTCAAGCCTTTTCTGTCGATGTCATATTAAAGAGCTATCAATGCATCATATAACTGCAATGGAAGGTGTAATAGTCTCCTACATTCCTGATATTTACATTTTACAAAAATTCAACCTTCGAGTGAGTTTATGCCTTGACATCCAAAGCAATGCATTTCATTCATTGAGTTTAGATCTGATAATATTTCTTACCCAATATTTAATAACTGGTATTACCTGGAGGAGATCCGGATCCGGATAGACCGACAGATGACTCTGAAGTCCGACGCCGTCAATCGGCACTCCATTCATACGCAACTTCATCACAGAGTTCCTGTAAGCCTACGAGAAAGAACAGTGAAACATTAGTCCAACAGAACTGCGGCTCACCGAAGTGTAAAGGCTGAGTGACATGGCGTCATAATCGTTAGTGAAGAGCTTCACGTCCGGTTGCAGGCCGTGCATTTCGGTGAACATTGCTTGGATGAACTGGTCGTTGAGGGTCGCCTCCTCGTACCAAGAACCATGCAGGTTCTCATTAATCACGTCCCATTGTTTGATCGTGCTGTGAGATTACATAAGACAAGCAGAAAATTGGCATCAAGCTGTGCGTATATTTATATTTAAATATATCTTATTAAAATACTTACCAAACCTTTGTCAATTTGTGTAATATGAGTGATACAGATTCAACTTACGTCGAGTTGAATTCCCTGACAAGGTATTCCATCCTACGCTTCACTGCTTCCTTCACACCAATCGTATCCTTTGCCTTCAGCCATCCCATAATTTTCTGAGACTTGCCCCATGATATGCAATGTCCCCTAACGGAAATTCTGAAGGGAAACCATCGCACTACATCATCCATACCCTGCCTGACTAGGGTCTTACCCTCGCTCGGCCAATACGTCCAAGGCTTTGTGCTGGCTTGTAAACTGTGGACTGCCCTATAAAAAATAACACAATATCATGCAAGATAAAATAATGAATAATTTGCTTCTGGGATTTTGATTTGACTGATGTGTTACATGCAGCTCATTACATCTCTTCAAACTATGCATTATATACAATTCAAGATGATCTCGGTGCAATTCGACTCATCCCTTCAATATATATCTGAATGCACACTATGACATACCTCTTTCGACTCCATCATTCGCCATTTTAACATGTTTGCCAGCGTCACCCATTCGAAGTTGTCGAAGACATAATTGCGATATTTCTCACTGATGGCTTCCCAGTCGCTCCAGAGACGACTGCCCTCAACAGCCATGCCGAAGGGAAAGGCGTGCTTCACCTGCTCTAACTCCACGCTGACTTTCTTGTGGTTCGTGCCATGGGGCGTGATTATGCTATGAACAGACTGCCTGAACCCTAAGAGGTCGATGATCCTCTGGTCTCACTCACAGCATTTCCAGATCTCCCTTTCTTATCTCCTCTATCCTGGCGTTTTGCTGCGCCACGGAATCATCCGTTGTGTTGAACTTCTTTAGCGAAACTGAGTCAAGGAGATATCCTAAGTCTTCGTGATCAGATGGATATGCATACACGGAAACCTTCGATGAATCTGAGGAGAGCATCGTGAAGAAATTTATCATAAATATCGACCCCCCAAAATATTACCGTCAGGAAGTCTAAAGTCAGCTCCCAATTGAACCCAGCCATCGTACATCCTCACGCGTGGTACCTTTGCAATATAATGTCTCTTGTTTTTACCTGTGATTATAAATAATTGACAACATGCACAAGTTATGGAACATCAATATTACCTCCTGTGATGTAGCTGACTGCCAAATCCAGCGTGTGTCCCATAGGATATTTGTCCACCATTTCATTGAGGAGCTTTACTCGTGCAGTAAAATAAAATGTTCCTCCAGGAGAAGCAAACTGGACATCCTGTCTGACACTGCTACCCTTGCTTGACCTAAAGATCGAATAAATGTGTGCATTCACTTGAAACATGATGGCCAAGCTTGTGCACAACCCAGCACCAATTCCTGAAATTGGGTTTTGTATGTGTAGTCTCAAAAGTTTGTTGGCGTCTTGTCAAACTGCTATGTCTATTGAATTCATAAAGTAAACTGATTTAATTGTACTCTTAAGAACTAGATTAAACTTGCTTCTCAGTCTTGCTTGTATTTGTACCACCAACCTGGCTGTGATCTTTGCCGAGTAGAGTCCTGCGTATGAATCAGTGCTCTTCTCCAGCGTGCATGACGAGAAGCAGCGCCAATCTTTGTCGAACTCTTCTTCAAAGTCGATATTGGTCAAATACTCATCGTCTGACAAATACGCCAGAGATGGATTTCCCAGAGACAAGAGAAATATAAGAGCCGACAGAAACACCATGGCGAACAAGTGGTGGGAAGCAAGAATCTCCCGCCTTAAATACACATCAGTTACGTGACTTTTAATTCCAATTTAATTTGTCCAACGTCCAGCATACTAGACAATCGGCTTGAATTAATTGAATTTTCTAGCTCTGAAGTTCAGTCATTTCCTGTTTCACTTGTAAGCTTAATGGAAGTCTGGACACTCATAGATCGATTGGTCTTCGAGTACCTAGTTTCCAGAGTCTCTTTGCATTCGCTTGCTGAATACATTTCATGTTTTGTTATTCCTTGGCATGGCAGTTGCACTTGATGGCTGTGTCCAGGGTTTTCGGCCTATAATGCTACTACATGTAGTATGAATATTGTATGTTCATGTAAACATAGAAGGTATTTGTTGGTAAAACGCTTGATTTTCAAAGGTGAATAAATTGCTCCATGTGGTGCACACGCCAAACTACACTCAATTAAATCCATGTTGAGAAATCTGACCCAGGCATCAGTGTTGCTATTACTTCTTAACTTGACCTTTGAAATTTACCCAAAATGTCTCAATTGTGCGGTTAGATCTCATACGATTGTTGTGTCTCACCCCTAATATCGACATCAAATATAGTATACGAGAAGGGTAAAGTACGGTGTGACCACAACCAATTTGTGTCACTTTGCATTTCCCTGCCATTGAACACCTTCATAGATCATCAATACACCGACTACGCTCTCTAACACTTTACATCCAACAAGCGTTGAGGTGTTGGTCAAGTAATCACGGCCTTAAAAGAGCATCCAACACCTGAGGGTCTTGCGTTCTTACGAGTTACTGTGATTCAAACATGGATTCAGCTTCACTCAAAACTGTTCTCGTCAATTTGATCTCAATTTGTGGACATCTTCTAAGGAATTTAGTATTCCATACTATTTACATTTGCGCTACGACATCCGCGGTTCTATGGTATAAGGGTTAGCACTCAGGACTCTGAATCACCAAGTTCGAATCTCAGTAGAACCTAATTCTTTTTATAGATTTATTTTATTTTATTTTTATTTTTATTTTTATTTTTATTTTTATTTTTATTTTTATTTTTATTTTTATTTTTATTTTTATTTTTATTTTTATTTTTATTTTTATTATTTTTTTATTTTTTATGTGTGCTTATGTCTCAAGCGGAACTAATGTACTTTATTTTAGTTGGCCAATACAAGGATGTTAATATGACTGGATTGCTCAAAGCAGTTTTGGTGCACATTTACCCCAGGCCCTCGCGCCTCGTTCTGAATTCAAATGACGTCATACCCCCTGGTTCCGCGTCGTAGCAACGAGAGTGTGAAACGGACGCATTATTGCTGGCTGTGGTTATTCGTACGTTACCGTACGAATGGTTTCCATCGTTATTCTCGGGTGTTGCTAAAAGCATTCCGAAACTTATTGAGACCTAATAAATTTCGGAAGGTTTTTAGCAACACTGGAAAATAACGTTCGTATAGCGAGGGAAACTTAAGTTAAATTTAAATCGGTCTACATGTATTAACATATGAACGTTGTTGTTCGTTAATCAGCTGAAAATTAATAATTATAATAAGTTAGTCAAGTGGGTAACATTCAATAATTACTCACAATGTCATTATTTTGAGTGATGGAGGGATAATTTGGAGGTCTTTCTCTTTCAAATTAAGTAACTCTCGTTCTCGAATCAACCTGTCGTGAGATTGTCTCACATCCGAGAATATAACGTACGAATAGCGCTGGAAACCACAGCTTATCGCTCTCTTGTCTGTATGAACGTGGTGAACGTGGTTTGTCGTTCGGGATTGTGGCAACTGATGAAGTGCAGATACGAAGGGAAGGGAAACTGTAAGACTGTTCATTACATGATGCCGAGTGTAAGTGGTGAGACGGAAAGTTGAGATATAAAAGCCAGACGACAGATGGGCAATGGTTATACTCAGAGGTTATACTAATTGCTCATTATTCAAGATCTGCATAGACCAAAAGATAGCAACAGATCGCCCAGTTCAGTTCATCTGGGAGGCACCCAAATGCAACCATGTAATTGCAGGTGGAGTCAACAGCAAGATTTTCCTCATCGCCGGCAATGATGCCCATGGTACATTAATTAAGTCATATCACTAAACGTCTTCACTGACTGATGTCGTGAGGAGACTCTGAATACCCAAAAAAAAAGCCTGCAATTTATTAACAAGTAAATTATCGAGTGTTGTAATATGGCGTTCCTGTTCGATATATTTAGGAATTCTCTTTTTAATCCAAGTGATAGCAGACACATGCGCTTTTTGACCGACATAAATTATTTTAACACATTACACTTGCTGTCGGCTAATTCCTGGGCAATCGAATCTGAGAGGTTTCATATCTCGCTTTCATCTCTCGGCTGCGATGTCACATATTCAATCATAATATTCTTATTCTGAGCAATGGTTGCCGCCGAATGAGTACATGTAGTCTTTTTGTAGTCCCCATAAAGGAAATATCACACTCATTTCGTTTGAATCTAATCGGTCTTAGCGGAAACGTCGCATTTGATTGACTTTGAATTGTACCCATCGCTGACAAGAGTCTTTCCAATTGGTCTCTCTGTATTCACAAAAGCCCATAAATAAATAGCTTCCGAAGGGAACAAAGACCCCTTTTAAATTTTTTTTCTTATTAGTATTGATAAGGAGTACGTTTTATTTAGCCAAGAAGCAATTATTTTGCGAATGTAGATCATTATAATGTGCAAACGAAAAACAATGGAGCTCTTTGAATTCCATCTGAACCGCAATTTCATTTTAAAAATTCCGTCTGTTTCCGTTTGAATTTAATTAAATATAGCTGAGAGGTTCCACTATATATACTATATTATTTTGTACTTACAGTATATATTTAGAATAATTAATGAATACTGATGGTGCGTTCGCAAAAAAAAAAAAAAAAAATAAAAAAAAAAAAAAAAAATTTCGTGGACGCCAAGAACCAGATAAAGTAAGTAGAACCAATGATTAGTTCCAGGCTGCAAAAGATATTCATATACTTTAATAATTTTGAGTAATTTTGGAGATCACTCCTTGATCTGTGCATTTCCTCGCCAACATCTTAATTAACCTCCACAAGAAAAGTCAAAAGCGAGTGGTCGAAAAGATTAAACATAGAAATCACGACAGCTGCCAGGACAACAAGAGCGTCCCTCCAAAATTGACGCATATGATGGGTACATGTTGCGTATACAGCGGTTCTGAAGCATGAATTCTAGTGATGGTGCTGGTCGTTTAAAGCATGTTAATTATCAATGGTGATTTATTTTACTCTGTGTTCTATAACGTATAGCCTTACTTAAGTTTATGCAACCATTCTAGACTTGTACATCGTGTTAATTTCAGTATCATCTTATGGCACATTAACAGGGCGAGACTGTATCCAGGACACACCTGCCTCAATACACCGCGGTATACAAACTGACAACGTTTACGAAGTTAACCCACTCAATATCATACCAGTCAAATGGAACGCACAGCGTAAGCTTTAACGCTCCATTTCATAGAAACAGAAAATCACAATGAACAATATGCGGCTTCATCTGAGAGTTTTATTAAAACTTTCAATCTTCCGGCTCCACAGCGCCCATGCAAACGGAGTAGCAATCTATCATCTGTGGGTGGTGCGTGCAATCTTCAGAGATAACATCCCCTGTCGTAGTGCATTCTGGGATTCCTGACCTGCATTTATTCGCGCAATTCTCGTCCGCGCTCTGCTCTGAGACTTTGATATTGTTAATTCCGTGGTCGTGATCTGGTTCGCCGGTTGTGCAACGTAGATAGCACGGGTTGGCATCTTTCATGCACTCCTCAGAGATCTTGTCCTCTTCACCCGAATCAGCATAGTCTTCTTTCCATGTGCAGCTGGGGGTCTCCTTCCTGCATATATCTGTACACTCCGGGTCTAAGTTTAGTTTGGAGACACTGACGATGTTTTCGTCGGCGTGGTTACATGTAGCGACAACCAGCATGGCGCTGAAGACGAATGCGACGAAGAGGAATCTCTGAAAGATAAACAAACGTGGAATCTGTGTTCAGAAATAAAGAGCTGTGTACTCACAGTGTTCATGGCGCAGTGGCTGTTGGGTTCTTCTGGGAGAGAAGTGAACTTGGTGATCGTTTGATTCTTGGTGATATTTATATCCGGAGATTCTGACGATCAACATTTAATTTGATTTCGCGTCATTGTGTTTGCTTCATTAATTTGATTATGACGAATTTCAAATAATTATATCACTCCTTAAAGAGAACCTCTGTTCATTTCGAAATCCGTTTAAAATAGATTTTATTGATTTTTGATGTAAGCGAAGAGACCCCCAATGTTGAAACGAGACACTTCAGCTACGAATGAAATCATTGACTAATAAATATAATACTTTATTATATTCAAACAGAACGGGAAAAAAAAACGCGAAGAGTGCGAGATATTCTTTATCAGAGCTGCTAAAAGAACCACTCACTCGCAGCTGCCATTATTAAATGACATTACAGGAGCATATTGCGTGGATGAGTTCACAAACGCGTGAAATCGATCGCGAGATGAAAGAGAGATTATAAACCACCAACATTCGATGAATCTTGGAAAGAACCTTTAGTAAACACAATGCATTAAAACGTCTCGGTCTGAAAAAGTATTAATGTGTTTTAAAGGATAATACCGGATTTATAATATGTAATATAATATTCCTTAACAGTATTATAATAAACACCTCAAAACATACTTATAACATACTCACCCTAAAAACTTATAATGGTATCCATCCTGTTCAGAGGCACGTTTTACAGATCATTCACTTGTCTTACATCCAGAAAATGATGGTTTGTGTATTCTTATTGAATTTATTTCAAATCTAAATTTATTTCAAATTTTTCTGAGTAGCCTGTTGCATTCATATTGAAAAGCAAGAAAAGGGTACCAAGAAGAAGAATCAAGTTTTGCTGGTGAACTAGAAAGATTGAAATGTAGAGTGAAGGTATACCGGTATGTCTAACACTCAACATTGTCTTACGTTCGTAATTTCTCAATTACAAGCTAAAGTTTATTTTACTTTGAAATTGAATTATTTTCAGCTGCATCAGCTTGTTTATGGGAGATGGTTTGTTTTCGGCTCACTATAATTTCTTATTTTCACTTTGACATCACTTTATATTCAGGATTCCCTTGTCACTAGCCTTGAGAGTTTTGTGTTTTGCTGATCCTGTTATTATTATCAGGCTGTTCCTCGCAACATTGCGTAGGTAAACGTGATCAATATCTGCTGGCTGATTTTAAATGAAGATATAATTAAATTAAGGGCTTCACATTTGCACACAAAAACAAAAACCTTGAGAGGGTGGAACTATACATACACCCCGTGTATGAAATGTCTTTTATCATTATCATTTATTAATTCAAGAAATTAAAATGGTTAATGCATTCTTGATTAACGAAGATTCTCTCACGGCTGTCTTTTCTCGGATCAGCGAATGTACAAGTGCAGCCTCAAGTTTGATGCAAAGTCGATTCTGGAGCATCTGGATTGGGACACAAATCGAATGGAAATGCTTGGATTAGTGGATTACGACAAATAAATTGTTTTTTTTTTATGTCGGTGTTTTATTCTGTTAATTTAATATCATTAGTAGTTTTAACTAGGCCCATTGTGCTGGCTTTCATCTGTTACTGACATTATATGACTGTTATTTCGCTTGCATGTTTTATAGTGCGAACGTTATTTTTTATATTATTTCTGTATTTCTTGCTCATTGATTGAGTTCATGATCATATATTGAATCATATAATTATTATAGAATTTTGAGCTTTGTGAAAATACCCAATAAGTGGACTTTTATGAGTTAAATGTAAGTACAAATAACTATTAAACGCTTCCTTATCGTTGCTTTTTTTTTTTTTGTTTTTTTTTTTTTTTTTTTTGTAATTATATTCTGCAAGGAACCACCAACAAAAAGGTATTAAATTTATTATTATCTGGTTAAACCCATAAAACATGGGTTTTATTACAACTTTGACAGTTTCGTACGTTATGGTCGCTGAATGCGTTATGCCGATGTGTGCGTTATGATCATCAAGTGCGTTATACTTGCAGCATCTCCTGCCGATTTTCGTGTTTCGTGCTCGTGTGCAGAGCCCCCAAGAGTGTTACGCGCAATATAGGAATGCACCGTGCCTACAAGCAATCTAGGTAGTAGTGATCATTGGATGGAACGCTTATATCAAACAACGATTATCAATGTTATCTTTGTAAGTTGGCATATGGATTGGAACTTTTTGTATGCAAAATAAATTAGTGTTACTATTATAATAATACATTGTAAAACAAAACCTAGTATGCTGGACAAGTCTAAGCTAACAACGAAAGTTTAAATTAACATGTTTAACGCTTCAATTCTTAAAATAAATCACTACAAATAATAGGTGGATATACTTGTTAACTATTAAAAGGGAATAATTTGATTCCATCTTTTGAACGGAAAATGATCAAAGTATATCAAAATGATTGCTGATTTTTTATTTCAATAGCAAATGTTTATTATTCAGCGCCGACACACTGTGAATAGGGATCAGCGGCGTCCTGCATGCATTCTAAACCGACGTAATTCCCTGGGTTGCAGCTGGGAATAGTTTTTCTCACATATCCAAAGCATCCTTGGTTCATGGGTATCATGGACACAAGGTACATGTCGATTCCGTTGACTTGGTGTGGTTCGCCGACTGTGCAGTTATAGTAGCACGGGAAGAGGCTCGCCATGCAGTTAGGAGACAACAAGTCAGCTCCCCCGTTGCAGTCGACCACGCTGTCATCCCTGCATTCAGATAGGCAGTTCTGGTCTACCCCAGTCTTGCCCAATTTAGATGTACTGATTACGTGTTCGTTAGCGTGTTTACACGTAGCGACTTCAAGTAGGGCGCTGATGAGGCATGCGACGAAGATGAATCTCTGAAAGATAAACAAACGTGGAATCTGTGCTCAGAAATTCAGAGCTGTGTACTCAACAGTGTTCATGGCGTAGTGGCTGTTGGGTTCTTCTGGGAGTGAAGTGAACTTGGTTCGATTCTTGGTGATATTTATATCCGATTCTAACAATATATAGGTTCTGACAATGAAAATTTAATTTCATCGGTGTTCTTTGGAATTGCGGATGTTACTTGTTTTATTCACCAAAGAACAGTTTAGTTCGTGGTGAAACAAAGTCAACATAATTAATGCAGAGTATTCTTCATTCTTCATGAATTTTCAATATGATGAGGCTGTAAATCAATTATGAATTACGCGATTTAAATTTCCAGTTATTATTTAATTTCTGACCGACACAATTGAGCGAATATAAGCAAACTTCATTAAAGCAAAATTTTAGTAAAACATCCTTGCGTTGCTACATTGAATTGATTACGAGGAATTTCAAATTATATTATTCCTTAAAGAAGACCTCTGTTCATTTCGGAATCTGTTTAGATCGATGCTATCGATTTATAATGAATGCGAAGAGACCGACTTTGAAACGTCAGCTGGGAATAAAATTCAAGATCAATCAGAATATGTAAGTGTGGGTTATGTTTGGGTTACCTGAAAGCATTGTGTGTCGGCGCCAAAACATGAAGTCCTTTATTTGTTCTGATATTATTGTTGTTTTCTTTTTTCTTTTTTTTTTCTTTTTTTTTTCACTAAATGCAAGTTCAATTATTGTGTTCCAACTGTTCTCAGTTGTCATTTAAATGTTATTTTTCAATGTGGCATAATTTATAGGAATAAAACCCCTAATATTGTACATTTATATTATATTATTAATAGTAACGTTTATTTTGATCGAAGGTTCTATGGTGTAACGGTTAGCACTCAGGACTCTGAATCCTGCGATCCGAGTTCAAATCTCGGTAGAACCTAACTATTATTGCTGGTACGATATCCCGTTTGAGTGCGTCTATTGCATTCATAGTTCATCATAATCACTTTTATTGTTCTTGTATGGTATCAACGTATCACTATATACACTATATACATAGGTCTACACGATGCATATATGGATAATTCTGTCGCATATATGGATATATATATGCATATATGGATAATATGTATAATATATATACATATATATATATATATATATATATATATATATATATATATATATATATATATATATATATATATATATATATACATCCTATATAATTTTATGCCTAAACTCTTGAACTTATCAAATTGCTCGCTCTGCATGCCAGTGTGTGTTATTTTGGGATTTTTGGTTTGCGGACGCCAACCATTGATATCACTTGAATTTGCTTTTTATTCCTAATCAACCAGTTAATCAAAACTTTTCACATAAAACGTTTGCTATTTACTGGACGCGGATAGCGTCATTGTAAAATACGGATTGTGACTAAAATGCGGAGCCATACGAAGTGCGGATTTCGGACAAAATAAAGAACTGACAGCATTCCAGTACACCACTGATTGATGTGTGATGTTGTGCTTGCATCCAACATTAGTTACTAATATCACTGCAAAATGGAGAATATAATAATTATGCCAAACATTATTGAAACGAGATTGTTATCATTACAATTTTCTTCGATTTCGGTTATACACAATGACCATAAAGAAGGCCATAAAGAAGGATTATACGCAAGCTTAGAAATATGAATGGTGATCAAAAGGGTGCAATCGGCAATAATTATATAGAAATATTGAAGGAAAATTTTATGGTTTTTATCTATTTCGCGTTGTGTCTTCAGATCGGTATAAAAGAGGAAAGGAACAAAAAGACATCAAAAAAGACAGAGTGGACATGTGCAACAAAGAGAAACGCAAGGCAATTGGCAATCCTTGTTTCTTATCAATCAATTATCCTTTTAGTTCCACCAATGAATCTGTGTACGTGCCATCTTGCAATAGTCATCATTGCTGTGTGACATCTTTGCCCTGCACCATGCTTGGTGGGTTGGTTGAATCCTTAGAATGGGTTGATGTTCGATTCTGGACCAAATAGATCACAACGTGTTGTTGAATTTGAGATTTATCTGCCTTGACCTTGCCAGCACAACAGTTCTTCGAGGGAAATCCAGATGAATACCACCAGGACGATTACTTATCATCCTGGTGATATCATCGCATCGCATCGCATCGCATCGCATCGCATCGCATCGCATCGCATCGCATCGCATCGCATCGCATCGCATCGCATCGCATCGCATCGCATCGCATCGCATCGCATCGCATCGCATCGCATCGCATCGCATTGCATTGTATTGTCGACGCCAGATCAGACAAGTTGATAGTGGCGCCGTCGTTGTTTTTACTGCATTCACATCTTTTCCAATAAAGTCGCGTCTTAGGTATAGTATGTTACACTGGTAGTTAGTCTGACTACTACAGTGAAACATCGATGTGTCGAACACCTGTCCCTCGAATGTCTCCCTGTGTCGAAGTCCCGACGATTCTCCTATACTTTACAATTAGCATTAACATCTGTCCCTTGAACGTCTCATTCTCGAATTTATCCCTTTGTCGAAGTGTTTTCTGTGTCCCCGAGACATATTTTCGATCTATAGCTCGAAGTCGAAAAATTGTATAAACATATTTCTCAGTTTGGTTACTTCAAAGAGAATTAGGCACAGTTGCTTACAATTAAAACATCAAAACATCCCCGCCCCACAAAGCAGTCGGCAGCCTTTATCTCTCCTCTGTTTAAGCCGCGACCAAAGCGAGGCTGACTCCAAAGATCAACGGACCGTGGATCTCAACTAAGGCATTAAATTGTTGTTGGTGTGCTTGTCATGCATGATCTTTAATGAATTGCCGACCAAAGACAGCTCACATTTGAAGCTAGAGCTAATTAAAGAAATCCAGCCTTAGATCTGTTATGAACTTTCTGGCAGCTTTAATATCAAGCACGCAACAATAATATAAAAGATGTTTGTTTAGAGTGTTTTTGCGAGAAACAGTAAAAATCTAGTGACCAACAGTCTTCAGCATCATTAGATCATCAGCATTGCTATGGCTACAAAAAGGCAAGCTAGACGTGAAGACACTTGAGACCTTTAGAGGTACGTAAACAACCTTCTGTGGAATTCTTTTTTCCACAAGACTTCCAAGATAATTTCATCTTTTGGCATTATTTTTTAATTAATATTTGTTAATTATTGTTTCAATCACAAAATCATAGCCTTTCGCGGTTTATAAGTGAATGACGCATATCGTCAATCATAACGTCAGAACACGATTTGAAATCATAACGGTCATATCATAACGGCCTCGATCCCTTCGTCGAAGTATCCCTAAGTCGAAGTAATTGAGCTAACCCCACGAACTTCGACACATCGTGGTTTTACTGTATAGTACATGTTATAGCAGTGGTTGATGATTTCATGAATCGTTGCTTCTATCATCCACTCACTGACATGACATTTGGAATCGGAAGTTGATTCCAACTCATGCTCCAATATTTGAGTTGACTCAGTTTAGTTAACGCTCGAGTTAACAATTTTTTAATAATCATTATGAAGATTCCCGCTAAGGCTCCATCAAGTCTGTGCGTTTTCCCTCCTAATTTTCATTCATTGGCTGTATTGGCTCACCTAATTCAGAGTGGACACGCGGCCATTACAACATACCAGCTTAATCCAGTAGAGGGAAACACACTTTTCTAATGGCAAAGTGATAGTTCTTAATGCTTTTGACGCATTGCTAATACAATATGTAGATAAAGTTGCGCTATATGGCAGTGTATATAATTGTCACATACAATCGACCCAAATTAAAATTGGTTGAGAAAGTGACATAATATATGTATAAAATAAGTGCGTTTTTTTGCTATATTTTTTGTCAGAATTTCTGGCGAGTCAAAATACTTTTTTTGGCAAATAAAAATTCCCTGTTTACTTGCCACGTGGCGAGTAAACGCTTGCTCTTACTTCGAGCACTGATTGTAACAAAGATGAAACTTCTAACAAACAGCAAATTTTTCTTCATTTGTTTACGAGGGAATTATGCCGCTTGAGCCATTACGAGGACTTTAACGAAGTGATGAAAACAATTTGAATTTAACTAATCAGTACATTGTAAGAAACGCGATTAATAGACGTACAAAGTAAGTACTGCTTCGTATCAGTGAGAAGTCCTGCATGGCAGCTCGGCTTTTGCGGTCGATCTTGGAACTTTGAAACTTCTGCTTTTGGTCATTCAGGGGTCACTCGGTGCGCCAAATATTTGCTCTCGTTCGCCACATGCCAGGTTTCACCACAATACTGATCGCCACCAGGGAAAACACCTTGGTAAACCAGGCGCTCGCTAACAAGTTTCTCTGCCCATAATACATGTACCGAACTTGATGTACCAAAGAAAATCATCGGGGATCTGCAATGTTTTTGTAATGTCTACAAAGGTTGGTTTGCAAGTTCATTTAGCGTAATTTCATGCACACTTATTCGATGGTATCAAGACAATACTCAGGCATTTAATTAAAGGCTGTCCACTGACTACACATCAATAAATACTTATCTAATTGACTACCAACGATATAGGATGTCTTATCCAAATACTTTACAATGAAAGAACATCTTATTACATCTCCAAGCGGTTGTGACACAGTATAAAAATTTTATTAAGTCTCAGTAAATGCGCATAGACCGATGAGATATCTGATCTACGCTACAGTGTGTTTAATGAATTGTGAATTTATTAAGTAAGGTTATTTAAACGCCCATTCAGTTAAAGGCCTTTGATAGCCTTAACTATCATGGAATTCTGGAATTCAGTTTTCGTTTATTTCAATTAATGTATCCCTCTACAGAATACACACCCGTCTCATTAAATGTCTCATTTTGTACGACCATGAAGTGAGTTTTAAGTCGCAGAATTGTTCATAACGTGAAAGTGGAAAATGTAGGTTGAGGTGTTGAGGTTGCAAGTACACTCTATTAGCTTCATTTCAGCCGCAAAACTGATGTTTACATTCGGGGTAATTTCGTGCTGGTTAAATTGTTTGTCGTTCATTTGATCATTCCAGTATTCAGCCTATAGAATATAGAAGATAACGTGGGTTATATATAGTTCTATAAGTAGAACTGATAACATTTCCGAACTTGACAACTGTTTTTGTTTTGTTTTTTCTTCTTCTTTTTTTTTTTTTTTTTTTTTTTTTTTTTTTGAGGGGGGGGGGTATGGGTTTTTTGGGGTTTCTTTTTAACTCAGGAGGATATAAAATCAATGAAATGTTCTTATTCAACGTGCACAACATTAAGACTACTTAGGCGATAAAACGTTATCTCTTCTATTTACTGTAGTAAAGCTAGTTCAAATAAAAGATTATGGATGCAAAATTGAAGACTCTAGGGTATTGGTGTATATCCGGGCTTATCGACAATAGCTGCAATTTCAGATGCATAAAATTGTAATTCCGCTTAATGAAGATGTTTATTAGAGCAATAACAAGTCAGGTTCAAATGCAACTCGCAAAACTTCATTCCAGTAATAGCATTTCAAAGGATAACAGCTCGCCACACACTCCAGGGAAGCATCATGGATTATGCTGTTGATTTTATTTCTTTGGTATTGCACTCTCTTTCTC
>KB309617.1:371002-381606 GCA_000328365.1 Capitella teleta
GACTTGTTCGAGTTGTCGGAGCTGTTCTCGGAATAGCTTGTGGGGTAAGCCATAGCTTACTATACCATAGTAAATAAATGTATCACTTGTTAAGCTCGGCAATATCACAATTAAACATTGGTTGATGTTATGCTTTGCATCTATATGTTTAGATTTTCAGGGATCTGAGTTTTTAGCGGCAAATGTGATCAGCAAAAGCCGTGTTTAAACCATGGTCATAACAAAGAAAACATTGCATAAAAATATACAATGAGAAGAATATAAAACGAATGCTGCATGCTTTGCTTTAGTTTAATGCATATATTTTAAAGCTGTTCCTGAACAAGAGAGGGTTTATGGAAATGCCCCTTTCGCCGCACTCAGCATGCAACCTTATTAATTTAAATCAATACTGCTGAACATATTAATTTTTATTCCTTATTCGTGTATATCATTTTTTTCTCTCTCTTTTTTGGTGTCGGCACTTTTGAAAACTTCTTCCTGTTTAAATTCTCACAGACGTTTTACGCTGATATTTTGCTACCATAGTAACCATCGAAACTCCTGGTTATCTCACGCGTATTTTTCAATATTCCTTAATATTTTAATATTTTCTTCTTAATAAATTAAGAATATCAACCAATCAAACAAATACCTTTCAGTTTAGGCCTCCCCTTTGATATTTTGAAACTAGAATCATTCTTTTTTTGTTTCTTGCTTAATAATATCACTGACCATTCTATGGTGTCAATTGAGTAATGTATCTATTATGCCACAGATAATTTTAGCCTTGGTTACATCTATTATATTAAATTTAAATTATACGTTAACCGTTTTGTTATATAATCCAGTTGCTCTACATCGGACCCGCGATGTATGCACCATCTCTGGCACTGGAAGCAGGTATGCAATGTTACGAAGGTTCCCATTCTGTTTTGACTGTGATTTTTATTCAGCCACGGGGTTTCCCATCAAACTCAGCATTCCAATCATGGCTGTTGTTGCCACTACATACACCGCCCTAGTGAGTACCAAATAATTATTTGATCGTTATATACTTATCGATCTCACTTTATTTCGTGTAAGCACTTTTACGTGTATATTGCACTCATTAGATTTCTGAGTGAAGAGTCAATTGAAAACAAATAGCAGCAAATGGGAAAAAAATGTTTAAAATGAATGCTCACGCTTCTTGTTATCGAGAGATCAGCTAATTCTGCAAAATCAATACTACTACAATAGTAGTGGCTAAAACAGGGAGGACATGCTGTGGGCTAATCAGGTCATCTGAAACATGATTGGCAAAGGCCGTAAGGCGTATTTAGAATAGGTCAAGTTTAAGCTAATGAGAGCAGCGCCACAGAATACAATGAAAATAATACTGAAATTGGATTGAACCATTTGCTGAAGAAACAAAGCGCACGGACGATAACTCAATCAAGGAGATGAACGCTTTTCGTGAATAACATCAACGCCTGGAAATCCTATTGTGGATTTAACAGGCAGGCCAGCATGGCTCAAAAAGTACAAGATTCAACACGGGAAGAACGAACCGGTTGGTTAGGTTTTCTTTATTTTGCTTCTCTTTCCCGTGACCTAGAGGCGTCGAATTGAAGAAAAAAAAATGAGGCGTGCCAAAACTGAGATGAGCCGTCCCCAGGACGCATGGACGCCTGAATAGCTTACAGCCTGCTCTAAACCAAATGAAAACCCTATATCACTTATTGTGATAAAATGAAAGTTCTTAGCCCATTCAGTGTTATGTAGGGTTCTGAACCCAAATTGTGTGTTACAAAACCTTTCACGTTATGTGCTCCACAATTGCTTCTTGCAGGGGGGCATGCGAGCTGTGATTTGGACGGATGTGTTTCAATCAGGCATCATGTTATGTGGCCTACTTGCTGTGCTCGTCAAGGTAACAGTTGCTAACAGTTATTTCTTGCTACACACAGGTGCATATTCCTAGGGTTGCATGGAAATTGGTGGAATATCTGAAGCCTTTCATTATGCGGAGAAAGAAGGGAGACTTCTTGCTTTTTCGTAAGATATTTGTCCATGAGTGAGTATTGAAACATGGAAAATATACTCGTTTCAGAGCATCAGTTGATCCAAGAGAACGGCTGACTATCTGGGGATTGACTTTTGGATGGGGTGCTACGTGGGCTTTTACCTATGGATTCTTTTAGCAACAAGCATCAATGCAAAGATATTCTGCGACTGCATCTCTGAGAGATGCACGATTGTAAGTGCTCACGCAATGGTGAGGTTCCAAAAGGCACACTTTGTGCTCTTGTAACATAACCTTAAAAAGGCCAATCAGAATGTTATATCCATTGATTTTTGTTTTCAGATCTGTGCTGCTGAACATTCCTTTCGTCTTCCTGCTTGTGTGTCTTGCCTTCACAAATGGAGTCATGGTGCTTGCTTACTTTGCCAAGGAGCGCTGTGACCCTCTGCTCAATGGGGATATCAGCTCATCGAACCAAGTAAGTAAATATATTCCTGGTAATATTCACAGTTCATCAATTGTTTATGTTGTTTTGTTTTGTTTTTTTTTTTTTGGTTTTTTTTTTTTTTTGGTTTTTTTTCATATTGTAGATTCTTCCATACTTTGTGAAAATTGTCTTTGCATCTACTCGAGGTTTCTCAGGGCTTTTTCTTGCTACTTTATACAGCGGAGCGCTCAGGTAAGAGAATCCGGCATTCGTTATCAGGATAAAATAGGTTGGATAATTATTAAATGGTCATTTTACCACTCAGTATGTCTGTCAGCTAATCAGCATGCGTGCTGAACTTGGCTCTGACCCTAATTATCATAATATATTATTTCATGATGAGAAACCATGGTAGGTGTCCTAGAAAATTGCTTGTTAAAAGAAGAAAAATAGCGAAAAAAAATTTTCGCGCCTGACTGGTGGCAAAATGATTATTCTATCCATTTCCGAAAAGAAAAGAAAAAAATATCCAGGGATTTAGTCGTAGGACACGCTGATATGACGAGGTCCATTGTAGAAGATGGGGAACTCGGTGTTTCATCACAGCTCCTGACGTCACGCCTAATTAGCATTATATCTCCCGCGAAATCGTTAGAGATGATATTCCTTGTGTGGGCCAGGCATAGGAATCATTTTTGGTGCATCAAAAAACGACTCAAAGTCTATTTGTAACCAGTTTCCCCTCCCTTTAAAAATGGACTTTGAGTCGTTAGTTGTTTGAGTCGTTAGTTGAGGGGTGCCATTTGTCGTTTAATTGATTGACTTGAAAGAAATCGCGGCAAACCGACCACAGTTAACTCGTTTGATCTGGCGTCAATCTGGCGTCCGATATTTCAAACTTACCCCATGAAATTAGGCGCATGCATGGACTCACGGCCTCAGTCACAGGGTTCAGTTTTTGAGTGGCGCGTTATGCAAACATGTCATATCATCGAATAAAATGTAAATCTAAAATGGGCCGAATTCAATATGGGCCGAAGTCGATAAGATGGGCCGAAATCAACCTTGGCCGAAATCAACCTGGGCCGAACCTAGGCCGAAGTCAATGGGCCGAAGTTAGAATGGGCCGAATTCGTGTGTAACCGTGTCAACAGAGCAGAGGACCAGATCTACCGGGGAATTACTCACTCGTAAGTGAACAATCTGGCCGGGATCTCCGGCTGCGAGGAGATAAACTGGTGTCTTGTTTAAACAAGATCTTAAAAGTAGAAAATATCCCTTAACGTTGTTCAATTACGTAAATGTTTTCATGTGAATCGCTTTCGTCTTAGCAGCTTAGTCGCATCGCAACGCAGCTAGCAGCTCATGTGTTGTTGTTTTTTTCTTACTGCACGTGCTTCCTGTTTTTGGTCTGCTCTGATTGGCTAAAATCGATAGCTTCACGAGTGGAACGGGACCAATCACGGCAACCCCTCATCTGACAATTGTCTTCAATGCTTTGCAATGGAAGCCATTCTCCCATAGGCGCAATGCTAACCCCGATTTACGGAATACATTATTTCCTTACGCTTGCATCCAGCCACGGTGTCCTTGGCATGGGATGCTATCAATTGGTGCTTTGAGTCAACACAACTTCACTTAAAATTTAGTTCCCCATCTCTTTAAAGCGTAGACAAAATTAGCCGAAATCATAATGCCATTAAGAACGCTGCTACCATAAGACGTTTTGTGATTTTCCAATACGATGTTACGTACTGCGGAATTGCAGTGGAATAGAGTACTAGTTGTTAGCAAGAATGATGGCTGAGAATCGAGTAAACAAGGCGGCGAAGTCAACATTCAGTTCGATTCAAGTTAGGAGGTACTTTTCGCGGCATAATCCGGGGAAAAAAATCTCTCGGCAGTCGATGGTTACACTCAGATATACATGGAGCCAGATAAACGAACTGGACTAACGTGGTGACGCCAATTTTACATCATTTTATCCCCTTGGTGGTAAGCTGGAAGCTCGTAACAACGAAGACACAACCAATCACTTCATATTGGCTTTGATTTACCTTCAACAAAACTCCAGAAAATATGTCCACACTAGTAGTATAGTTGTTTCAGTGAGAGTAGTAACGAAGAGGATGTGTAGAGAGTGAGTGAGAGAGTGGAGTGGAGTCATGGAAAATATTCGTGTTTTATATACTAAAATCATACATGTGGGGCAGTCTGCGTGTCTAATAGAAAATGCAGTAAATCGGTGCCTTCCAAGCATTTGCCATCTGGAAGTGAGGTGCGTGTTTATTTTTCGGCGAACTTTCTCACCCCTCGGCGTCGCTGATTCCATCTTTAGTGTTTGATGCCTCAGTATTGCCGATTGCTTCTTAGGAGATGGAAGCAATCCCGTGTACGCTCTGCCCGAAGGTCTACACGCACAGGCAGAGTTTATATAATCATTATTGCATATGCTATAATGAAATATCGTGTTAAGTAGTTAGAAGCATCCATGTAATATTAACATGGACATCGCCTCAATCAGTTTTTTTGACTCCAGAATCACCCAAACTTACAATATGAGTGTAAACTTCTCCTTCCTGTGTTTTATCCTGTGGTATATTATTTATTCCTGTTCAAATTTTTATTGGGCTGTTTTAGCATCCTTGATAACGATTCAAGACAACCTGTATCAGTTGACAAATCATTGTTCAACCTAACTGCACATTGCCCCAATTTATTTCCCTGATACTGATACAAACAAATATGTGTCTTTCTGTAATGTAATATGTTTACTTGTTCATTACAGCTCAGTCTCATCCAGCTTAAGTGGTTGCGCAGCCAATACATGGGAAGATATTTTGAAGCCTCACCTCGTAAATCTTAGCGATTTCAGAGCTGCAGTGCTCAACAAATGCTTGGGTTTGTTTGTCCTACATGCTTGATGTAGCTACAAAATTGAATATATCCATGTCCAGTGGTTATATATGGTGTCATTGGAGCTGCAGTGGCCTTCTTGGCTGCTATCATGCCTGGTCCAGTATCACAGGTATTTCAAAAACATTTTCATAATTTACAATTGTACTTCAGCATTTGTGTCCAGTCGGACCCGCATATAATAGCTAGTGTTTTAGAGCTCTTTCTGTGTGCTTCTTTCTTTTTTAGTTTCAATTATGTCCATTTAATTTCTGTGCACATTTGCAGGTGTCAATGTCATTTTCAAGTGCTACTGGTGGGCCTCTTTATGGAATGTTCTTTCTTGGTGGGATATCTGCTTCATCCAACTGGCAGGTTAGTTGTCTTCCTGGTGCATGTATTAGCGCAATTCAATACCAAAACTTCGTTATTGCAGGGAGCACTAATCGGTTGTGGAGCTGGTTCTGCTATCAACCTGTGGATTGTGTTTGGGTCTCAGTCGATCCCAGCATTCAACCCAACACTGCCGCCTTTGCCATCCGACAACTGTCCAATGTTTAACGAAACTCTGACAGCCGCAAATACTACAAGCGTCGATATTTCATTGTGAGCGTTCTGATATTGATTTGCTTAATTATATAATTATAAGGATTTGAGTTTTCGCCTTTCACCCTGGGCTAAACAAACTCCTAGCTTAACGAGTAAATTACAACCCCTATGTAATGCAATGTGTGGATCAATTCACGAACATTGCTGTAACACAGCAACATTTTGTGAACCGACAATTACGCCATTGTTTTATACGTGTAACGCTGGCTTTCGTTTGGGACGGTTTTTTTTCTATCGTTCTGTGGTTTGGCAGACAACCGCAAGGGGTCGCCTGGGCTAGGACTTCTCTTTTTAACTCAGCAAGGCATATGGGATCAGTTGTTCTTTGAGCTTTTGTATATTTTGTGTTTTGAATGTTCCTTCCCAACGAAGGTCATTTGTCTTCTTTTTCATATTCTACTTCTTCAAACATCTGTCATCATTCATTGTTGCACACTGGGCCATTAAAGAACTTTTAATTGGACATTCAATGATTCACGAGTTTCTCTATGTTGTGAATTTCGTCCGGCTACATACGCATACTACACATATTCATAATTATAATTGTTGATTAATTCCCCATCTCTCAGACATGGTATAGAACACCTGTACGCAGTTTCCTACCTATGGTATGCCGTGATTGGCTGCTTCGTAACCCTCGCTGTTGGCTGGATAGCCTCCCAGATCTTCAACACTGGTATGTACTCAACAGAATACTGAGTAATACATATACATGTATATCGTGTCTTACCAGTTGGCCAGAACAAAAGCAAGAAGGAAACTGATGCTCGCCTCAGGCTGCCATGGAAAGCCATGCTCACATTCTCCACCCTGCCACCTCTCGACATCGATGATGACTCATGCTATGATTTTGAGGTTAGCCAATCAATTAGTGTCAATTGGTTGCATGTATGACTCATTTCAGGATATCAAAAAAACGACGGGTGAGACAGATGTTATGCTGGCAAAGGATGATCAAGAAACCAATGCCATTTGAATAGTTTATTGTTTTGTATGTATAGGCTTACAAAGATAAAATAAATGTTTACCCTATAACAGCATGCAGGTAACAGGCGGCATATTATTGTTCATTTCGAATCTAAGAAATCAATGAATAGATTTGAAAAAAAAATGAGTTGCAAAACAAGATGATTATTATAACGATTTTAAACCGAGACCTTTACTCTGCAAATAACACGTTTGCATAAAGGTGTGTTCTAGGGCCGATTTTAGAAAGAAACTTAAAAGTCCTACCTCAGCACTGCAGCCCCCTATAGGCATGCTCAACCTATTCCAGAAAAAAAAAAAAACAAAAAAAAATAAAAAATAAAAAAATAAAACTTGAGGATCAAGGGGTAGGCCGCAGTATGGTAACTTTAAACAACCTTTTGTAATCAGGGTATGAACCGGTAATTCAATAACCATCGTTCGAAATGATAATGAAACATGCAACACAACCCATTCTCTTGTGTTCATTCTTCTCGTGCAAGTGGGTTATTGGAATATTGCTCGAATTTCTGACTCAATTTCCGTGTTTTTATTCTTCAAACACGAATGTGCAGTTTGCAAGTGCTAATAATGACGGTCGAAAATGACCCTAGCTCGTCACTTGAACTAATACAATGTAAATGTAGTGTTTCGGTGTTTCTCTCCGAATAAGAAGCATATTTCCAGCATTCATTGAAATGCGCCGCAGCATGGTAATATTGACCTCGAAAAGTGTGAGAATATTTCATAAAACATCGATTATTGTCTTAGTAAGGCGCAGATGCTCTCACTTTCCTGGGAAACCGGCGGCGACACGACCCGAGTAAAACGCTGCCCGGCGACCAACTATAGTGTCTCGCTGAGAGACCACTGCCTCAATGTCTAACGAGCAGACGACGTTCGCGTGTTCCATGATTCCTTTGTTGGCACCCTTGTTTTATCACAGAACCGTTGACCTTTCATACCTAGCTGGTTTACGAACATATCTTGGCATCGACTTCATCCTCATCAAGCTCGAGCCATCTTTTTTTTTTTTTTTTTTTTCTTTTTTAAGGCTGTTGTTATTCGTGCGTTACCGTACGAATGGTTTCCAGCATTGCTTCATGCTTTCGGCATCGGTCTATCACAAATCAATCGGTAAGTGCTATTTAAACGTCGGAAGTACAAGGATTGATGGTTGGTTTAGGAATATATATATATCCATAAAATCATAGATGCAAACAGTCAAACACTTTGATATTTTTCAGAAACGACACGCAAGCGGTTATAGCACCCGTAAATAGCATAAATTAAGTGCAAAACACGGAGATCTCCGTGTTTGGCGGTGAAAGTGTTAAAATTATGGTTTTGGCTGAACCATGTGAAATGGTGGTTCCTGCATCTGCATCTGCAAAGAAAACTAAACTTGCGGACGACACTAATGTATTCTACAGCAGTGATGATTCCGAGGAGTGTATCGGCATAATCAATCAGGAAATGATCAATCTCATCAAATGGATTCGATCAAATAAGTTGTCTCTCAATGTCGAGAAGACACAGTAAATTGTATTCTCTAAGAGAAAAATTGCTCCCGATAATAATGATGTGAATATTAACGGAGAACGATTGAATCGTGTTGATTCATTCAAGTTCCTTGGTGTTATTATTGATGACCGGTTATCATGGAAACAACACATTGCTTACATGAATACAAAAGTCTCTGAATCCATCGGTATTCTCCGCCAGGCAAGACCTGTACTTAACAAAACAACGCTTCTCACAGTGTACTATTCCTTTATTTATCCATATTTAAACTAGTGTATTGATGTTTGGGGCCACTGTAGCAAACAAGATCTTCAATCCCTGTTCATAGTTCAACAAAGAGCAACTAGAATAATTAATTATGCCGAGCGGAATGCACACACTGACCAGTTGTTTAAATCTCTCGAGATTCTTCCTCTTCATCACCTTTATATATTCTCTGTCATCATTTTCATGCACAAATTTCACCATAAACGCCTTCCTCCTGTAATAGATGAACTTTTCCAAACAAACGCCTCCGTTCATTCTATTAATACTCGACAACGCCATCAACTCCACACTCTATTTTTACACACAAACATATCCATGAAATCAATCCGTTACAGAGGCGCATTCATCTGGAATCAGGCATTTAATGAAATTGACACCAACCTCACAATCAATAGATTTAAAACTTGCCTTAAAAACAAACTTTTTACTGATTTTCCCATCCGCACATCTCCCATTCAATTAAATCCTTCACAATCCCCACTGCTAAAATTATCTATCCCTAACAGCTCATCTCCTAACGCTTTTGTGAATATCCTGTTTGTTAGTTTGTTTATTCGTTGTTTGTAAAATTGTAAATATCCATTGCGGCACATACTCATGTTCTGGGTCAGCCCCTCTCACTCCACTTGTGTTTTTTTTTTTCTTTTTGAATAAACACATTTTTGAATTGAATTGAATTGAATATACAAGCTCCTTGTGTGCAATTTAGTTTTCCTCTCTGACGCTTTCTGTTGACGCGTGACACGTGACGTCCGAAGTTTGTTTAACACATTCACCGCCAAACACGGAGATTTCCGTGCTTGCGTGCCCAACGCTTCTCCGCCAAACACGGAGATTTCCGTGTTTTGCACTTTTTGCTATATACGGGTGCTACAACCTCTTGCGCATCATCTCGGAAAATATCAAAGAGATTGACCGTGTGCATCTATGATTATATCATGATTTTACGGATATATGTTCCTAAACCAATCATTAATCCTTGTACTTCTGAAGTTTATATAGCAGTTACAGATTGATTTGTGGTAGACCGCTGCCGAAAGCATGCAGCGAAGCGATCACGACTCGGGGTGAAGCAGTGAAGCGATTAGTTTTCACAGCAATTGGGCAATGCGGGTGTTCAGCTTGAATACTAGTGTACTGGTAAATGTATAATTATGTGATGAGTTATTGAAAAAATAATAAGATATATATATATGTACGATGTATATCCCTCGTATACATGTACAATGTATATAGAAAAAAAAAGGCAAATACACATTTCATCACAAGCATCGCTTCCGCAACATATGGATTTCTAGCACATATTTATACATGTGCATACATGTCTAGCAATGAAAGACCATGCATGTTTATTGAGTTTCCAACTACGATCTAAATAGCAGTGAGTGAGTCGCTAAAATGTAACAGAGTATACATCGTTGAAGCGTGGCACCGTACGTGGCACGTGTATACGCATGGCGTGCTATCTTTGTTCCGTGTTCATTATGATATTCTCATTCTCAAACTAATTTTTTGATGTAGAATAGATCTAAATGCAATAAACCACACGTATTCGCGAAGCGGAAACAATTCCTAATCTTTATTTTGTCATTGTTGACTATATACATGTACAGAGGTGTAGCATCATTCTCTTTGCACTTTGCAAGATAATACATGTGTACGTACCCTGATTTTCCTTTCAAATACAATTATTATAATACACGTGTGCCTCCGTCTTTGGTTTAGGCACACTAATCAATAATTAAATTATCAAGTTATTCCAACTGACTATTCCTAATTCGGCATACTTTTATGCCACACATCAAAGCACTGTTTTCAAGGCATCTCTCTAACAACAGTGCGGGTTTGTGATGCAAAAAGGACTTGAGAAAACGAGCTTATTAGCGACTGANAGCCGAGTTAGCGCCGACTCAAACTCTCAACTGTATA
>KB309617.1:385249-410989 GCA_000328365.1 Capitella teleta
TCACTCAGCAGCCACCTCAACTCAAGGCGTCAGTCGACTTTCTTCCATTCGTCAAACCCCCACCCTCGATGCTAGAGTAGGTTTACCTTTTCTCATCATGCACCCACGCTCAGTACATTTGCAATCGATTGATAGCTTGAAGCTGTAATAGTATTTCGTGTTTTTTTTTTCAAGTAACGGTACAGTCTGACTGTGCTGTTAATGTTGCCGACAGTACACATGCCTTTACACGTATTGACATTTTTTCTCACATACAGTTTCGACCATTTGGCTCCGCCAACTGCCCATGTTGTCCCTCAGCCCCCTGCCCCCTTCCTAGCTCCCCCACAACTGTTATGGCTCCAACACCCTTTCAAGGACACCCACCCCAGATGATCGAGTAAGTTTAGTTTACCATTTCTCACTATGCGCTGTAAAATGGAACTCTGTCGATCTCAATTTCCTTATTTTATGCTAATTTACATGATGCATGTTTTCTGCTTAACAGTCCGAAATACACGTGTTACCCCTTCGTGGCCAAACCGATGTCCCCTCCCCCTCCACCGCCAGGATTTGTAAATAGTGTCGTAACAGTCGCATCTGAATATAACGGCACCACCTACTACCATCAGTACTATGCTCCCGTCTACCATCCTAGTTAGCATTTCACAAATAAATGGTTCATTGTGACATACGGAAAAAAAAAGTCTTGCTTCTGTTTCCTTTCTGGATTATGATACAATCATTAGTACTCATTTAACCCCATTGATTTGAAAGTCATCAAGGTAACTTTAATTACACAAGTCTGTGAACGATTTTTTATGCGCCATTGCACGGAACTCCGTGAAGTATAATTCAGAAAATTTCACACATTGATAGTACATGTCATTCTGCGAGTCTGATTCAAATTTGTAGGTTAAAGGTCAAAGGTCAAGGTCACAGCGATTTTTCAAAGTCTCAAATTGGATCGCTTTTAGCTCATTCATTAAATGAACTAGGGTCTTGCGGTATACATCAATCGATCCAGCGCATTGATATGTACAACAATGAATGGCGCTGTCACTGCTCTCAGATGCACTGTTCTTGCGTAATCTTGCATAAGAGTAATTACGACTTTTTCAAATGCAATTATCTCGGTTGTTAAGCGGGTTGTGGCATTGAAATTTGCAGAGTATATTGCTAGCATAGCCACCTTATGTAATTATAAGTTTAATTGAGGTTGCATAAAGGTCAAGGTCATTGTGGTAATTAAAGCATTTAATTGCATAAATTGATGATTATTTCGAATTTCGTAAATTTTGTAACTTTTCTGAGTTGCATACTACGTGTGCTGTCGAGTCTTAAAAGGAAATGTGATAATTCAGAATATTTGTGTGTTTTCGGTCAGAATACATATTAGGCAACACTACGCAAGAACGGTGCATCTAGGAGCAGAAATACTTCTGAGCTTTATTGTACATATTGCGGCACTGAATCATTTGATGAGTTATTGGCGATCGAGTTTTCAACTTTGAAAAATCACTGCGACCTTGACCTTTGACCTTTGACCTTCAAACTTTCAGAGTTAATCCGAAATAACTTGCTCCATTAATAAATGCAACTTACTAATTGACAGACATAATTATAAGTTTAATTGAGGTTGCATAAAGGTCAAGGTCATTGTAGTAATTAAAACATTTAATTGCATAAATTGATGATTATTTCGATTTTCGTAAATTTTGAGCAATCTGTAATGCTAAAGTATAGGGGAGTCGTCGGGACTTTGAAAACACTTCGACAAAGAAGGGTCTTCGAGTTATCCGTTTTCGAGTTAGCGGAGTTTAACACTAAAAACGCCCCCTATGACAGAGAGCGCTTAAAAAATACCGTAGACCACCATAACACACAAAAGGCGCGTGTTATACATCAAATTTAGTTCACAACAATTCGATTTTTCTTTTTCATTACCCCATTATCTCAACTGCTCTTGTGAGCGCAATTGAAAGAACATTCCCAGCATGGCCACACATATGCTACGGTTTGCCGGTGTATTTGCTCTCGTTATGCTAGTCAGCTGGACATCGTGGAAACACCTTTATCTTCTTCAGTCACCTCCGTTGCCAAGGGCAACAGTCAGGGAGTATACAAACCCCTTGATGGTTGAGCATGAACGAGCGTTGACGGTTAGAATGCATGGGGGTGATCGTTTGGGCAATAAGCTCTTCAGTTGGGCCTCAGCGCTTGGGATTGCAACAAAGAACAATATGTCAGTGCATATGCACCCGGATTTTGACCAGTTATTGGAATATTTTGAATTGAACATTACCAGGACATTTCCGAGATTTCAAAAATTATTTGAATATACCACATTCGATAAAAACTTTAGCCTCGTGTACGACAACAGAACAAACGGATTGTGGAAAGGATCAGGAAACATTTGTTTGCAAGGATATTATAACACGTTTCGGTACTTCGATAGCATCCCTGATGTCATCAGAAAGGAATATACCTTCAAACGGGAACTGCGGAAACGAGTTGACAAGTTTTTGGACGATAGCAGACCAAATGGTTGGACAAAGGGTTCCTTTACACGAGTTGGAATCCACATACGAAGGGGCGATTTTGTGGGACAAGGCTTTGGATTGGTGCCAGCATCTGAAGATTACTTCACAAGAGCAATGCGATACTTTAGCTCGAATAACACTTTTACCAAATCCAAGATTCAATTTTTCGTAGCCAGTGACGACTTGAAGTACGCACGACAAACTATCACTGGAGATCAAGTGGTGTTCTCAACATTTAAAGAACCGGGAGAGGACTTAGCTATGCTGGCAGCGTGTGACCACGTGATCTCCTCGACAGGAACGTTTAGTTTCTGGGCTGGGTGGCTGAGTAAGGGAGTTGTGTTGTATTATAAGAATTTTCCCAGAAAGGGATCGCCTCTCGACAAAGTCTTTCAACCAGCTGACGCCTTCCCGGAATACTGGATTGCAATGGAGTGAGTTCTCAACGGGCATTGCTGACACATGCGTAAGGCCGCGATTTTACTTTAATTTATCTTTCTTGAGTATAGAGCCAAAGTAAGCTGATTTGATGTTTTAAAAGTGGTAATACAAGTATCTGGTATGTTGGTTGAATAAAATAATGGAGATGTATCTTGTTACACTCACTAAAGAATACTAAGGAATTTTCCGCTTTAGCATAGAAGCTTCTTGAGGAATCCGAGGTAAAGATTTTATCACCCCTTACGCATGCGCAGGGTGATCATAAGATAAAATGTGATAAGAGAGATGATATCATTCCTGCATAGTGGTAGGGCATAGGCTGATTCATCCAGTAGTCATCTAGGTTTATCTTGCAGGATTATAATTATTAGTGGGCGGTTATGGTTTTGGGAATGAGTTCCAGATTATCGTTATTTTGTTGTTGGATGAGTTTGATCTGAGGTTGCTATTCGAGTACGTTTGATGAGATAATGATTTTGGTATAAAAGTACGATCTACTGTGCTAGATGTGTTGGGTTTTTGATGAATGAGTGTAGTTATGTTGTTACAAATCTAGCAAATACACGATAAATGGAATGAATGCAGTAATTAATCAGATGCCGGTCCCATTTTACTTGACGTCATCATCATTTTTCATACCCTTGATGAGCTTCGGGGATTAGAGAAATTCACTTGAACAGCACGAAACTATTTTGGATGAAAATATATACTGTGGAGGTAGAATGACTCGGGATCTGAATAAACGAATTTTGTGCCGTTGTTGAATCCGGGTGTGACGTCATTGGTGTGAATTTTATTGAATTGCCAATTGAAATAAAGTGAATTATCAGATTGGATAAATAATGAGCAACAATGACGCAACACAGTGGTATGCTTTGACCTTTCACCGTTATATAAAAGGCCAAGCATGCCTGAATTGGATTTTTGTATTCAGACAATTATATTGCACAATATATACGTGAACTTTAAGGACGTGTGGAATTGTGGCACGTGCACACCTGGTTGTCGCCCCTAGGCAAATTTTGTTCCTTGACGAATGAGCAAGATTACGAAAGAGGGATAGTCGACCTTTTTGCGTTTACTTTGTTTTTTTCACTGTGATATTTAGTATCAGCAATCTATAAAGAAACATTTGTGGAAAAATAATCTGCGCAATTGTATACATGTACATGCAAGGCGCAAATTACCTATATAGTTATAGCTACAAGAACAAGTGGAGGACGGGCTGAATGAACAATGCCTTGCAAAATGAAAATAGCTCATGTTGTACCATTGTTCTAGAAAGGTTCTCCGAAAGAAATTTGTGTTCAAGAAAGGTTCCCCGAAAGAAATTCTTTTAATACAGACCCATTTCTCTCTTGCCTTTATTCTAAAAAATCCTGGATAAACTACTCCACAAAAGATTGTACGATTACTTGTCGGTCAAAATTTTTCTCTCTCCCTCCCTCATCAGTTTGGCTTCCAACCAGGCAGAAACACAACCCAGGCACTGGTACCAGCAGTCGACAGAATAATCATCAATAATCATCAATTATGTTCATAGGAAGAAATAACCTATGGGAGTTTATGAAACGCCCTAAATGTCTTGAACAAGAGAGTGTAATTAAATTGGACATCATATGATTTGAAAATCTTCCGATCTCAAAATCACTACACTATTGTGCCACATGTAAAGAGTACTGCACGAATGTTTGTGTTAACTAATGACATCATTATACATGTCGAATGAATAAGCAACCATTGCCAAGCCACTTCAAGCCGCTGCTAGCCGCCGATCACAATGCTGAGCCGATATCTCTGATTGGCGAAGCGGCTTAAGCAGCTAGCCGGTCATTTTTACTTTAGCCAGTCGATTCTGACCAATTACAATCTGCTCCGAGGTCTATACTTGATACAAGAAACAGTTGGTAGATAAGGAAACGCTCGGGATCAGGATTACTGAATAAATTACTATGAAGGAGTTTGTTGTGTTAGTTTAAAAAATAATTAGACCTTTGAGGTGAAAGAAAAAAAAAACATGCAAACATGCCTTGCAAGGTCCACACGTAAATATGAGGTAGGGTTAACAGTAACATGTGGTCACAAGCGCAAGTTAAAGAGTGTACAAAATAAAATACAAGGTATAGTTTTTGTTGTTTTTTGGGGGTTTTTTTCAGGGTAGGGGGGGTTAAAAGTATATGCTTTGTTTTCCAGTGTGAGCACTAAGACTAAGTAGTCTAGGCAAAATAAAAGCTATTACGGTTGATAAACTGGTGTGAGGGAGCAAGAATCGTTATAATGTCGGATTACGACGACAGCCTTAGGACGCCATCTCGTATAGCCCTGGCCGTCCGGCGTGGGCTAGCGCTTGTGCCCCAAAAAAAAAAGAAGAAAGAAAGCATAGTAGTAGAATCAGAGGCGTAGGAACGTTCCCAGACTTGGGGGGGGGGGGGTCCAAATTGAAGGTAATGATGAACGGTAATGAACGGTCAAGCACTCGGGAGAGAAGTCCACGACACTGCATCGCCGGTTTTTGCAACGAACAGGCGACGGAAACTTCGCAGACCCGCCTGAGTGACTTTACAAGTCACAGACACAGTGCAAGAGTGTTCACTGCTCGCAACTCGATCAACCGCGGTGACCCCTGGTGACGGTGACCAGATTCAGACTGCCATCGAAGGATCCATGCTTGATGCAGTTCAGCATGCTTCCACGGGAACCCTTTTCTGGCCACTTGTTCAAGTCAAGTCTTCTGGATAATGTATCTACCTTTCACACATGAATTATGGAAGTAAGTTTAATTTACAATTTTCAGTCTACAGTAAAACCTCGATGTGTCGAACACCCGTCCCTCGAATGTCTCCCTGTGTCGAAGTTTTTTCGAAGTCCCGACGATTCTCCTATACTTTAACCATTAGCATTAACATCTGTCCCTCGAACGTCTCATTCTCGAATTTATCCCTGTGTCGAAGTGTTTTCTGTGTCCCCGAGACATATTTTTGATCTAGAGCTCGAAGTCGAAAAATTCTATAAAGATATTTCTCAGTTTGGTTACTTCAAAGAGGCACAGTTGCTTACAATTAAAACATCAAAACATCCCCGCCCCACAAAGCAGTCGGCAGCCTTTATCTCTCCTCTGTTTAAGCCGCGACCAAAGCGAGGCTGACTCCAAAGATCAACGGATCGTGGATCTCAACTAAGGCATTAAATTGTTGTTGGTGTGCTTGTGATGATCTTTAATGAATTGCCGACCAAAGACAGCTCATATTCAAAGCTAGAGTTAATTAAAGAAATCCAGCCTTAGATCTGTTATGAACTTTCTGGCAGCTTTAATATCAAAGCACGCAACAATAATATAAAAGATGTTTGTTTAGAGTGTTTTTGCGAGAAACAGTAAAAATCTAGTGACCAAGAGTCTTCAGCATCATTAGATCATCAGCATCGCTATGGCTACAAAACGCAAGCTAGACGTGAAGACACTTGAGACCTTGAAACTTGAGCTACAACAACCTTCCGTGAATTTTATTTTTCCCAAGACTTCCAAGATAATTTCATCTTTTGGCATTACTTTTTTATTAATATTTGTTAATTACTGTTTCAATCACAAAATCATAGCCTCTCGAGCTTTATAAGTGCATGGCGTATATCGTCAATCAAAACGTCAGAACACGATTTGAAATCATAACGGTCATATCATAACGGCCTCGATCCTTTCGTCGAAGTATCCCTAAGTCGAAGTAAAGGAGCTAACCCCACGAACTTCGACACATCGAGGTTTTACTGTATATTATATATAATTATATAGTATAATTACATTCTAATTATTATAAGTCGTGCAGTTATTGAGATCCTAATTTAGAACCCATATAATATATTGCCTAGTGATAATTATTGTTCTTCGTGGCTATTCAGTATAGCCTATACTGTGTTAACATAATAGGAAGCAAGAGAAGATGAATTAAATGGTACATTGAAAACAATAATAGTGTGAGCTGAGTATAGCAGGAATCTGTAGAAACAGAATGCATCTCATCGATCAGCAAGTACGATGCAGTGAATGTATTTTGTGGCGGCCCGATTGACTCGTCATGAAGACATCAATCACAGCAAATAACTCAGCTGTTGAACTGCTGTGATTGATCCTTTATAAGCCAGTGATGATATTGAATTAAACATGAGAACCTCCGAAATCGAATCGTGTTTGTCGTCACTCCTTAATTTCAAGTCACAAGAGTATTCACAAGATCTTTTCATCTTCAATTCCAATAAGCATCCATCTGGAATCAACAACAAAAACACGATTAGAAAAATGCAATGTACAGTATGATGCATCGATATAATCTCAAGAATGGAAAAAATCCAGTAGTGTATACTACGCTACGTAGGGCTTGGGGAGCTAGTAATACGCTGTCAGCAAGGGATCACCTCAACCAGAGAATATTGAACGCTGTTGTTCGTCAATCAACTGAAAATGAATAATTTTAATAAGTTAGTCAAGTGTGTAACATTCAATAATTACTCACAATGTCATTATGTGGAGTAATGGAGGAATGAGTTTGAGGTCTTTCTCTTTCAAATCGAGTAACTCTCGTTCTCTATTATTATTATTGTCGTCGTCGTCGTCGTCATTATCATCATTATTATTATACCTTTGTCGTATTATTATTATCCAGTATTCTAGATTGCTGTTTTTCACAATAAAACGATTGTTAGTCAATTCATTCAGAGTAGATACACGTATAGTGATATGAAATAAATTAACATAAGCAAAATTTTAAGGCATTAGCAGATGTCCTAAGTATATGACTTTTTCATATTGCATCATAATTTATCTTATCTTGCGAAATAATTATTATAAAAGGTGGGAGTAGCTCTTCAGAATCAAACAATGCAACTCATTATTTTTCTTTTACATCAATGCTTCAATCAAATAAAGAAAAGCTTCCGATGAATTTTAATGAAAATTAATTGATGAACGTTTTAATCAATAAATGAATCTGTTGTTATAAACAAAACATATACTGATGTTCATTGCTTGAATTCAATCAATTCATAGTTAAAACTGAAACGCCAGCCAACATGAAAGTAAGTAGAACCGATCTCCATTCTACCTTCTGCAAACATCTGCATTTACAGATACTTCTCCTTGTGTTCAGCCCTGTGTTTCTGCTTCACACAGCGGTCGATGCTTGCCTGCTGACTTATGCTCTGATCGAACTGGTGAAGGAGACGACCCACGATCTTCCTGATCTCACGTATTACCCTCCGTCAACAAAACGACCAAAGAAGAAAACCACGACCCCACGGCAAGTGGATCCCGGATGTATTAGCACTTGTGATGAGTGCAGTAATTATGACAATACTGACACTCTCGATAATTGCTACAAACATTGCGAGTATGGAAATAACCAAGAAGCATATGAGGAGTGCATTTATATTGTGCAAACACTTCCTGATATTATCATAGCATTCTATACAAAATTGCATAATTATTAGAAATAAAATGTGTGTGAAGCAGAGAAGCCAAGTGACTTCTATTCAGTCGACGACCTCTTTCTTGTTGTTGCTGCTGATTCTTCGATTCATCAGGTAGGATGTTCGAATATTTGAGCTGGGTGAGTCAGGGAATTGCCATGAAATGCACATCTTGAGATTGTAAAGCACAATATGAAGTACAAATAAATCAAATTCAGCAAACATTCAAATTGACATTATTTCATGATGGTCTCAAATTTGGTCTCAGGGCGTTTCTCGATTAAATTGATAAAATTGTAACACGTACACGGAAAAGATTAGGCATATCGCTTACATGTATCCATCTTCTTTTCATTCATCAAAGTAATCCATTTAGCAATAAACTATCACACGATAAATAATCACACGATTTGTCAATTCACAGTTGCCACAAATAGCTACCAACGCTTAAGTCTTTCCAGGTAATCAGTGCACTGGTGATATATATCCAGTTCATTTTCATTTTTGCAATACCTCATGCATTCATCAGTCGTGTAGGATTGTTGCTGTAATCGTAATACTCGTTGCAAATGTGGTCATCACCCACAAACTTCACTCATGCAATGAGGTTATGGTTGTGGTTGGTTGCATAACCTCATCCTTGAGTTTGATGCAGTCGACAGCCTTACTGCGAAAAGAAAAACATGACAAGCAACAATGCTTTATAAGCAATAACAGAAACAATCTTAATAAAATCGAGAAATTTTCTGCTCCTATACAAACTTTTAATAATCTTCCCCCAAATCCCCAGATCCCCCAAACTTGGACACCTTCAAAAAGATGTCTTATATGCATTTTTACAACTACCAACATACCTGATGTGTTTAAAGAAAAAATCACCATAGGCCTAGTGCTCAAACATCGTTGTTCGACCTCAAAACCTACATATGTACATATGGTACTGCCTACTAGTAATCTAGTATCTACTTCGTCAGAAGTAGATACTAGATGACTAGTAGATACTAGCGACAGAACCCGAGATTTCCCTGTGAAAATTCATCATTAGAATTCGTCTTCAAGGTAATATTAAAAATCGCCATGAAGTGACCAGATGTCGTCCTTATTATCATTCATCTGTGTCTGGATACCAATGCAGAGGTAGAGTAATTACACCATGTAGACCTACACAGAGCACCCTGCCTTTGATAACTGTTGATAATGCTGTTGCCTTGCATTACATAGTCAGCCGTTTTAATTCGCTACCTCAGCTTGACCAAAAGTATCACGACAATTGTGCCTTTCTAGCGACTGAGCTAACTGGCTAACTAAAAATATTCCATTTTGTTGTTCTTTTCACCTTTAAAGCATATTATTGTACTATCAGACATAATAATTATTTCTTTACTTGACAAAAGGAATATATTTATCCAGAGATACGGGTGGTTAACCGGCTAACCAATGTCTAAAATATGAACTTAGATTTTGATTTGGTTTTATTGATGCAGCATTCTGCCAATAACAAGTGTAGTGTGGGAATACGGGTGACAGAAAGTGTATGGATTTTCATTTCCATATCATTCATTGATATACAATTGATCGAACGAAATCAACGGATTTCAACACAAGAAACTGACAAATTATACCAAGGTCTGAATGACAAATAATTAAATATTATTATACTCAATCAAATAAAAAAGTACTTCAGATGGATTTGAATTCTATTTAGGCAATCGATGAAAACAAATTTTGTTTACTCAGTGTTAATAGAACACATTATGCCGTTCGTATCATGAACTTAGTGAAAACTGAAACGCCCGTCAACATGAAAGTAAGTAGAACTATTCACCATTATTTCTGACGCAAACATCTGTATTTACAGATATTACTTTGGCATTTAGGGGTGCACGAATGCACGGATCACCAAATATATAACACCATAAAATGAATCAATATTTTATTCCAGTTCTAATTGCATTTGTGTTATTGTTTATATATTCTGCTCCTCCCCAAAAGCGCTGTATTTCGCCACCTATACAACCTCAAGAATGTGATTTACATTGCTTCGATTACACATTTAAATTTTCATAAAGCTAACTGCTAGCAGGAAAACGTAAGCACGTTGAATGTTATTGAATTCAGCTATACATCAGAAGCAAGCAAGATGTGATGGTCAGCTTAAAAATATTAAGCCACAATATATTTAATGTGTTCTACCCAATATAAGCTGAAGAATGTTGTGGCGAATTACTTATTGATTGGAACCATTTATTATTCAGTGTTGTGATTCACATTTACAATTAATCACAGTCATCTCTTGCACCCCAACTGAAAATAAAGCGACGCCCATGAGCACTCACGTGATCGATTCCGCGCAATGTGATTGGTCAAAAGATCAACCAATCGTTCATCAGCTACGGAGTTCTCTATGACGCATGTACACGTCAGAGTTTATGTAAACACGCCAACTGAAAACAATAGATCTCTTTCATCTGCAGACCAAATTGAACTGCAAATCAAATGAATCTCGAGAGCTTGATTTTTCATGTAACTGCTGTCAAATCTAGTCTATAAAATTAATATGTTCGTGTTCATCAGAATACTACACAAATATAAAAAATACATAATGCATTCATGAAAAGTGAACGCTTTCATCCTTATCCCCACAACCCAAACAAATTGGTGGCCACTGGAGGTTCGAAGCCAGCCACCAACCTTGTGTCCTTTGGTCAGGCACTTAACTCCTGCTTACCTCCTCGGACCACATAAGCTTTAGTTGCTTCAGGATTCCGAGGTTAAACAAGCCCCACAAAATGCAGAACTACTTATCTATGGAACAGAAATAGAAAACAGGGTGCACAAGAATAAAACTATAAAAAAGGGCATGGTCAAGCAAAACAGGGTCAAGTTGCCTGGGTTGTAGCAGATGAAATCTCAACTTCCCTTTGAACGCATGGAACGATGGAGCGGCCATGACCAAATTAATTTTTTATGGGTTTTACTAGATTAAATTAAATCGGTTCAATTAAAAATTATAGTACGACACTTCATGTCATTTGCATCCTATAATAATTAATAATTATATATTGTTTTGCTTTAGCTGATTCTATCATCAATCCTTTCAAAACAATTTTAATTAAATTCTCTGAGCTTCATGGACACTATTCGCCTTGGGAAACCAAGCAAGTAATTGCCGTTTAAATGATTTGATATGAATGGCTTTTAAAATTCTCTACATCAATTCAATACAAAATCTCATAAATACCAGTCATTCATGAATACCTAGGCTTACAATGTTTAACGGAATCACAGAAGCAAATGGATTGTGAACAAAGTAAAACTAAGGAACTCCAGTGTGATATACATTGCAGCTCACTCATAAAATTTCATTTCACCATGAATTTTTCAATATAATAGAACAGTTAAAAAGAAAGTATAAAAAATACTCATGAAAGGGAAGAGCCCTGAGAACAAAATTTCAGATAAAAACAGTCTTTAAAATAATAAATTCGACAGCTAGTGCCCCTCAATAATAAAAATAAAAATAAAATAATAAAATAAAATAAAATAAAAAATAAAATAAAGTAAAGTAAAGTAAAGTAAAGTAATAATAGTACAGTAAAACCTCGATGTGTCGAAGTTCGTGGGGTTAGCTCAATTACTTCGACTGAGGGATACTTCGACGAACGGATCGAGGACCGTTATGATTTCAAATCGTGTTCTGACGTTTTGATTGACGATATGCGTCATTCACTTATAAACCGCGAGAGGCTATGATTTTGTGATTGAAACAGTAATTAACAAATATTAATAAAAAAAGGTTATGTCAAAAGGTGAAAATATTATCTTAGAAATCTTAGGGGGGAAAAAAAATTTCACGGAAGGTTGTTGTAACTCTAAAGGTCTCAAGTGCCTTCACGTCTAGCTTGCGTTTTGTAGCCATAGCGATGCTGATGAACTAATGATGCTGAAGACAGTTGGTCACTAGGTTTATACTGTTTCTCGCATAAACACTCTAAATAAACATCTTTGATAGACATGATATAGTACTGTGGTTGAGGCTTAAATAGAGGAGAGATAAAGGCTGCCGACTGCTTTGTGGGGCCGGGATGTTTTGATGCTTTGTAAGCAACTGTACCTATAACTCTATTTGAAGTAACCAAACTGAGAAATATGCTTATAGAATTTTTTTTTGACTTCGAGCTATAGATCGAAAATATGTCTCGGGGACACAGAAAACATTTCGACACATGGATTAGTTCGAGAAAAAGACGTTCGAGGGACAGATGTTAATGCTAATAATAGGAGAATCGTCGGGACTTCGAAAAAACTTCCGACACAGAGAGACATTCGAGGGACGGATGTTCGACACATCGAGGTTTAAGTAAACCAATTGTTTCCTCCTCTTCATTGTACTGGATGCAATGAGACACTATTGCTTCTTCTTTTGGCACCCAGTGTTCCCACAAACTCTTAACTTGCAGCACAGGATTTTTCTGGATATTTTTTCCAGGTAACTGCAATTGGAAAAGCTATCACATTTCATTTCGGATCAAAATAAATAATTATTACCTGAGGCAATTAATTAATGAGATTTTGTATGCTACATCGTAATGGATCTCCTGATCTGCAAAAAAAAAATATGTTATGAGGAACTTCATCAAATATATCGCTTCAAATTCATTCTCACAAGTACTCACAAGGCATAATTATTTACTTTCATTCCACGAGCAAATACTCCTATAAGGCAAGTATTCTACGTCTGGGGGGGTGGGAGGCACCGAATAGCACAGTGGGTTAAACCGCTGACTGCAATCCTATGCCGACTGCGGGGATCGAGGTCCCGGGTTCGAGACCCGATCAGGCCACGGGCGTTATGATTGTGAATTATAATTGTAATTCTTCAGTGACTCTACAGTGCTACTCAACTGCGTAACAAGGCCGGGCGCTGTGTACTAATGTCTATGGTGGTATGCAGGATAAAGAACCTTTGGGATTTATCGATAAAAGTAAGGGGAAACCCCGGTCCCGGGCTTTCTCTTCTGGCGCCCGTATCACCCGAGTGGATTGGGTGGAGCCGTAAAACCCCATCACTCACTCACTTCTATGTCTTAACAACCACTATATGAATCCCTGAATTTATAATACTTTTTTGGGACCTCATGCACGAATAGTATATGATTTCACTGTGTGTGTGTGTGTGAGTGGGGGGGGGGGTTCTTAAAAAAAGAATACACACAAGATTGAGGTGATAAAAATGCTGTGTTGTGTAGGAAAAAGTGTGATTACCTCATTAATATATTTATTTAGTTGATAAAATATTATTAAATATTATTCGATCATCAATGCATTAAATAATCAATCAGCCACATTATTGGTAATGTATTTTATGCATTGGGTCAACATTGTAAAACAATTATTCAATTAATTTTAATTTTGCTATATAATATCTTGATCGATAAAACGTGCAAAGTTGTTTTCTCATGATTAACTGACTTCATTATGATTATTAATGTGATCCTTACCAGTGCATAGATGGCTTAATTCAATCTCCTCAATCATGAAACATATGAAAGCTTATGTTGAGATAGCAGGTAGTGCTAGGCAGGCAGAGTCCCAACAATTCATCCCTTTTTCTAGTAGTCAAGTGGATATCCATGAAAGGCCTGCTAATCCTTGAAATCCCCAGCCAGGTGGCCAGGTCCGAGGCCTAGATAATAAAATGAGACTTGAAGTCCGAAAACTAATGATATTTTGTTGATTCGCGAACTTACCGGCACTGATCACGGAGTCAAGAAAGAAGTTAAATCTCTGCACAGAACACTTCATTGAGGGGTCAGAATTGGAGACGGTCACTTGTATCTCATTATCTGCATGTTGATGTTGAATATTCTATTTGGACAGTGTTCTGAAAGTTAATAATTGCTGGCGTTTATACTTCGAATCACACTTACCTCGTTTGAATCTGGTGACCTGCTCAACTTTTCATGCCACGATAATACAGACACATCAGAAGTTCAGAAGAATGAAAGGTTTTTCGTTCCACATTTACGATCAGCTGTTCGTTGCCAATGTTTTTGAATGTAAATTCTATCAACCGGAAATAAATAATCTCCTTATTCGATGCATTATGAATTTAGCGAACTTCGAGCGGCTTTTTCAGTGAGCAATCAATCCATGCTATATAGTATCTCTGATTAAGCGGATTGCCTCTTCTTTAATAAGGAGACTCAAAAAGAGTGATTGTGAATAAAATAACCAAAACTGGACCAAAGATAATTAAAATGATAATTATACCTGCATGGTATGGATTGCTTATGTTATTCTGCGCTCATTTATAGATGGGGGATCGTAAAGAGAGTAAAATGAGCTTCTGAACAAGCAGAAATATCATCTCTTGTGTGGCACCGCAATGCAAACTCTCTGTTTTGTTTTGATTTTAGGAGATAAACATTAGTGCTACGTACTGTCACAAACATGACACTCTTAAACAAAACAATAGTATGAGAGCGTTATTTATGAGTTCAATGAGACTTTTTCCATGGTCCCGGGCCCTGTTTGCCGTGGAAATATCACGGAATGATGTGTACACTCTGTCAATTGAGATAAATCGTCATAAATGTTGATGAAATTGGAATGGAAATGATATGAATAGCCGTACGTATTACATGTTAGACAAGTTCCAAAATAAACAGGATTACATCCGCATCTGCTGGTCTACCAAAAGCAGTGTGTTCTGTTGTCGATTGAAATGCAAGGTTCCTGTGGAAACATAGCGACAAAGGATGCGTACACACAATTTGTAGCGATTACCCGTCAAAGGCGTCCCTTTTGAACATGGCTGCTGCAAACTGTCAATTTCACCAAGTCATGATCTGTACAACTTTGAGGCAGCGGTAACCTCAATTCATGCACATTGAAAATGATAGAAAAACTCAAACTATCTTTGTGTTGTGTGCTCAATTCATGCACATTGAAAATGATAAGGGAATTCAAACTATCTTTGTGTTGTGTGCTCAATTCATGCACATTGAAAATGATAGGAGAATTCAAACTATCTTTGTGTTGTGTGCTCAATTCATGCACATTGAAAATGATAGGAGAATTCAAACTATCTTTGTGTTGTGTGCTCAATTCATGCACATTGAAAATGATAGGGGAATTCAAATCATCTTTGTGTTGTGTGCTCAATTCATGCACATTGAAAATGATAAGGGAGTTCAAACTATCTTGGTGTTGTGTGCTCTTTAATTTGCTCTGAGTATGTAGCTCTTTATAAGATAACTAATGGATCTTCTTTAGAACATGTTAGCACACTACTGAACCGTCATTTGTTTATTTTTACTGATGCGATACTGAAAGATGTTATCAACCATGTCGCGAGGATTACCAAAAGAGTAGCACTCATTGCAAACGAACCTATACGCCTATACTGGTCCTGCTCACTGCAATTGAATTACATTAAAATTTGGTTCATCCTCTTATGACATAGCTACAACAACAACAACAAAAAAGAAAACAAAAGCAATTAGTAATGTGAAACATATTATAATGTATGATTACATTACGTGCATTACTCTTAATGCAATTAAGGTTCTAAGAAATATGAACTGAATCAATTCTAAGAGTTGAGAACCAATGCAAAGAATTTACAGTGAAGAGTGGTCTTAGGAATAAGTTTTTAGACTTTATTAAGTCTTAAGCCTGAGCCTGAGAATCTTTGTGAATATCGCCCAGATCGATTTCACCAAAATACAGCACTCTTGTTATTTTCAAGGTGTAAGTCAGATTCCAGTTGCATGACCTATACATTCTTACTGAGGATGGTGTGACTCCCATGGGCACCCACGTGATCTATTCCACGCACTACGATTGGTCCATGTGGCTGTGGAAGGCTGAGGAAGGGCGTGTGCGTGAATTGAATGAAATTACTTGTTTTGAACAAGCTGGCTAAAATCAGTGACGAGCTTTTTTTCATATAACCAGATCCTAATCAAATTAATTTATAGACCTTCCGTCGGCTTTTCATTTAATTGCTTTAGATCCAGACAATCAATCTGCTTGTGCCCATCTGAATATATACTAGGGAATAATGCATTCATAAGATACACCGTCAAAGCCAAAAAACCAAACACGATGAAGGTATGTAAAGCGAAACTTAACCATCTCTTAAGCTGCAATGTTCTTGCATATTCAATCGCAGAATGCAGTCCTGGTTCTGTGCGTTGTGCTTCTGATGCAACAAGCCTTTGTTTGTTCGATGCAGTGGGGTAATCGCATTACACCAACAGCGTCCACTGCAACAGATGCGTGCAATATCATTTGTGATGAGTGCTATATAATAGCTTCTCCAACGGAGGACGTTGAAAGATGCCGCAATTTTTGTCCAAGTAATAATGTGCCAGTCGTGGATATCCAGGTGGAGGGAATGGGGTTAATTTGGGCAGACAACGAGCATTTTAAGAATAAAAGAGCATATCTGAGGTGTGTCGAATGCGTGGGATTATCTAAACATAATCTCAAATGTACTTGGTAATCGACCTGATTATCCATCCACATTGATTCAACTGACGGTTTCTCTGTAAACTTCTCTGTATGACTTGGCTGTAATAAATTTGAATCATTATTCATTGTTGTTTTAATTTTGTGGTTCTTCCTAAGAATGCTAGACAATGTTGCTCTCTATATATTGTGTGCATAATTTATTTCCCATACATGGTACATGTAGTTCCAAACATGAAATTCAACACAGGTTGGAAAAAAAAAAAAACAAAAAAAAAAAAAAAAAAAAAAAAACACACACACACACACACACACACTCACACACACACTCACACACACATTCAAACAGTAACCAGTCAAGTAAGTAGTGCATGTAGTATGCAGATTTACTAAACTGCATTTGAATTTAAATTTTCTGGGCTCTTTGTTTGGGTGCACAGGTGGTTGGGTTTTTTAATTATATGTGTCGTGGTCCAATTGAAGTGGAGTTTTTTTCCCAGAACCCTGAAGAGCATTTACATGCTAGTCACTAGCTATAATGTTTTTCCTCAAATATGTGAACTCACATGATACTGCCATTTTTCGATGCGAAAATAAATTATTGTTGATTCCTCTGAATGAATCCTTTTATGATATAATTTCACTCTTCTCATTTTTAGTCCTTGAGCTGGCAGCCCAAATTCCAGGAAAAGGTACCAAATATTCGGGCAAAACGAGACAGCAATTTTTTTTTTAAATTCAACATCCCTAGTTAACGTTTTGGCATGATAGCAGTATCAAAGAGATAGCTTATGTATAGAAAACACGTTTTGGAAATGGTAGGGGTGTGTCCAAAAGGACAATATTACGTATTTCTAAATGTGTTTAGTGTTCATAGATTTCATTTCAAAATATGTACAACTGCATGTCAAACACAAATACGGACATCAGTTGCACCCTAGACTGGAAAGTGATTACTTTTGACTGAAATGTGCGGTTTTAGGACCGATTTTGAATTATTTTATAAAATATGTCTCCGATAGATGTAGTTTTCTATAACTCTGCTCAAACTGTAGTTATATGGCTAACGTTTTCCCCAGAGCTAGGGACCCCCATTCATATCACATCTAACAAATGTAAACAATTTAGAAACTGTTCATAAATTAAATTAATAATTAATTTAATTTTTACATATTTTGCATAATTATTATGCAAAATATGTAAGCCCCCTAATTGACGACCGTGGCCAAAATAAATTTACAATACCAGCTGTATTTTTCTTTTCTTTTTTATTATTGTTATTATTACCATTTTTTTTTTATTTTTTTTTTTTTTTTTTTTTTAAGGCTGCATATGTCATAACACCCCATCATAGACCCAAGGGTACTAAAGTTTTATAAACGCACTCACAATTCCAGTTAATGCTGAACAAATCAATGAAATTTCTCATTTACGACGATAATAATATATAACATTTCGTGAATTTGGCGTAATCTTGGGCATTATGGTTGATCTTTAAGGAAACAAAGCGTACAAAAAAATTATATGATATAGGAATAGATTATATTTACACTTTGGCATTCATCATGCAAAGATGAATCGGGGGCTTCATTCGTTAATGTGGCGCAACATCTCGCAGCTATGAGTGTGCGCGTGAACACAATATAAATCAACTTTAATCATGTCATGGTCATTAATTTGTGCTTTTGCAACCAAAAAAATTAAATAAATCAATGCTTTATATGCAAGAAGTAAATTTTATGCAAGTTTTTTTTGCCCGGGCATCGGCTGGATGTAAGCATTGTTTATGGTTCCTAGCCGATTCTCTTTAATCCGAGCACAAAATCCTTGCACTGTTTATATGCCGATCGGTCGTTCCTGTCTTCGCAATACTGGAAGCATTTATCGAGCAAGCCAGAAGGATCGGCCATGCCATATCGAAGATATAAACGATGGCAGCCCTTGCAGACGTGGCAACCCCTCACTGACGTCATTCTTGCTGCTAAGTCTTCTTCTGTAGGCATATTCCTTTCTGGTGTTTTGTTCGTCGGGGGGTTTCGATCGGGAAGTTTGCGAGTGGTCACTTTGAGGATTTCAATCAGAGCCCAGGTGAGCACACAAGCATCGATTGTTGCATGCACCAGGAGAACAAAGCAGATCACAAGGACTTGTATCTGTAAAATAGATATTTCTAGCAGGTAAAATGGTGAACAGTTCTATACTTACTTTCATCTTGACGGGCGTTTCCACTGTGAATTCAAGAAATGGGCATCGAAATATGCTCTCCAGATATCATTCACACAAAAACCCACCCATTGATTGAATAAATTTAATCAAAATCCCCCCCTTCCTGCACAAGCACGTTTTATTTGATCAGGTCGATCGGGTTGAATGGCCACATTGTCTCGTTCTGAAGAGAATGAGTTAATGAAAATAATTATTTTCTTTTCTTTGCATTTGAATATGCCACAGCAGCCAACGCTTCAAATGTTTGTTGTTTGTCTCGTCGCGCTAATAGCATTGCCTTTGTAAAATACCAACCCACGCCCATTAGCTCTGTGATCAGATCTTTTTTTTTATATGCTAGGCTATATCGTGTTTTACATTACCGCGTGTGACGTGGAGAGCAGTGACCTTGAACTTTCGTTATGATACAGTGATTCAATGTAGAGGACTAGAGGTACATTGTGTAAGTTTTATAGACATAAGTGAAAGGGGGCGTAATGATTGGAGAGGGTTGAAAAGTGAGAAGAAGAGTTCACAGACAAAAACAGAAGATAAAAAAAAGTCACCAGCATGACTGTAATGTGATGTTAATATAACGATTTCAGTGCATGGTTTTCAATTTCCGGGAATTCCCATGCTTTTTGTTAAAATTGTTAGATGCTTGAGACTATTCCCAGATATGAAAAAGCTGGTGTCGTCTGCTCTGAGTGAGAATCAGAGAAGCACAGGCTAGCCAATGCCTAGCTTTTTGACATCATATCATTTCCCAGAAAAGCCTTCCAAGTTCAAACGCTTGAACTGTACGCACACAATAACTGCTGAGATGCCTTATGATCACAATGCATATTCTACAATGTAGAATTCATATCGAATCGAATCCACGAAAATACTAAATGTTTTTTGATCGGGCCAGTCCGAAACCTCAAATCAAGCGGAAAATTTTGTTTGTTTTGATTGGTTGCCAACTTATCAGAGTATAAAGAACTTGATTGTTTAATTTGCAAAATAATGTGTGGTTTTAGACTGATCCAGTATGGTGGCGTGGGAGTACATCCCAATATTATGGGGAGAAATGCTGACAAAATATCTCATTCAATTCCCTTTGTTATCATATTGGTGAACATAGATTTAAATAGGTATAAATGATGAAAAGATCTTGAAGAGAGCAGACACAAAATGAATGAACATCGGGCCATGGAATGTTCTTATAGACAATCATAACACTGAGCTCAATCAATCGATTCTATTTAAACAGTATATTCCATGCTAATTAATACGTCGCCGGCTGATTGCATCGACTGTAACTGGCGTTTCTTCATCCGATCACGTACAATATCATATTGTCAATGTGAGCGTCGAGCGCATTCCTGGCTGCCCAATACCACTCAATAGGATTCCCTTTCCGACAATGTCTGAAGCATCTCTCAAGTAGGTCACGAATATTGTGAAGTAGTCATTGCAATTGAGACAGACGTCACGACCAAAACGTCTTTCATGACAGGCTAAGTCTCTGGTCATCGGGGGATGATAGGACAGGTCGACATCGCGAGTAGTCGCATTTTAGAGTTTCTCCAGAATGCGATTAAGCGAAATGCAGCACCCACAGATTGAACCAGAAGCAAGAAACTAAACGCAAGGAGCAATACCTGTGAATAAACGAATATTTTAACTCTAAAGCAGGGAGTCGCTAATTGTGTTCCATTTACCTTCATACTTGTTGATTTGTTGATTACGAATCACACGAATATGCCATCAGTGGTAATCCTCAGAGACACAAACGATTTCGTTGGATGAATCTACCTGACAGTTAACTATAATCGAACTGAAACTCGTTCTCTTCTTCTATTTCGGTGTCTGGATTGAGTAGAAACAACTCACTTGTTTTCAATCTGCACTTATTCACAAGCAAAACTTTGCAGTTGGGAATGAATTTCTTGTTAGTTAATTAAAAATATAATAATTACGTTAACCAAGTTGGTGAATCTGAAACAACCTCCGGCCTACTAATATGCGTCCTGCCTGTTCTCGCTTTGTCGCATTCCCATCATAATCATGACGTTCTACTCAACATAACGCATTTTACACTGCAGATTCCCAAACGGCCTAACCAATAGAGTGCTGCTTAATTAAGAGAGAAAGGAAAACTGTCCAATGGATGCGCAGAAGATGCGCACCCTGGCGCCATCATAACGTATATCATTCTTTTTGGAGTGGACTTCTATCGACCACCATCTTGTCCATCGGGATGGGCTGCTTAGACGTCTAACACCTCAGCGAACATCTCAAACTGGGGTTGGTTGTTGAAATGAAGACACTTTGGGAGTCCATCTTATTCTTAAGGCACGATGCCACAACGCTTACACACTGCCAACGCATCCTGTCGGTGCGTTATGAAATACGTTTTGATGGCCAAAAAGTCAGCCTGCATTCATGCAATCATAACGATATTGCAACAATTGGCGGGATGTTATTCTTCTTGCGTTTGTTATCAAGTGCGTTATGACAACAAAAGATAACATTCTTGCGTCTTCTGACCACACTTGAAAATAGGACTGGAAATTGGTAAAATCGTAATTATGGTCATTAATTATGCTGTTAATGTTGCAATTTTGGATTGATATAGTTTATTTGTACATAATTCCGACTCGGATTATAGTCCGAAGGGCTTCTAGTATTACGAAAATGCAATTCTCAATCTGTGGTCGATATTATAGCTAATTCCCAATACCCTACCAATGGTGAAATACTTGCCAAGATCTTTCATGTATATTACATTATTCAATAAATCCAAAATTAGCATCAATGCAATCTTTCCAGTGTCCTGATTTGATATATATCCCGTATGATTGATACAGTTGATATATACCAGTGTAACTCTAAATTTTAGTTCTTTTATCTTTTTATTGGAGAACAACTTGATTGACTAGTGGAGCAACACTTTGTGTTTATGCAACCGCAGAATATGACAAATGCCGATAACCCGGAAGTAAAACCCACGCATGGGCAGAGCATAGTTAAAGAGCAGATACAGTTTTGGTGGGACATCTAACAAGCGAAGATAGCATCAGTTCACTTATACACTTATGTTGACAATAAGGGAACATGCTCCGACAGTAAGAAACTTGCAGAGGGTGTATTTATGGGGCGTATTTAATATGTTTTCGACGTGGAAAACGGACCCCGTCAAGTGCCAAACATGAGTGAAAGGCTTGAGGGCGCGAAAATGTCGCCGTCGACTTAATAGAATGAAATTAGGAATATGATTGAAAGATTATGTCGTAATAGAATCTCGAATACACATACCAATTCGCCCTCTGCAATGTTGGACCAAAATAGTTTGCATATCCGTTTCAAAACGAGATTGCCCTCTCTCCATAAAATTATTTTTCTCAGTTTGTTCCGAGTGGCAATTACTCACCCTTTAATTATAAAGATTCGAAGCAATGTAATTTTCTTGGTTTCGATTGATTACACATCGAGTACGTGCAATGATACTCTGGTGGGCACTAATCGAAAATTTAAAACATAAATAATCGTCCTTGGTAGGCCTATTATTATTAAACTATGAAAAAATAATAATGATAAAAAAATATGACAATGAGACAGGATTTTATTGAAATCGGAACATTATTTACATAAACATCGACACATGATAAATTAGTACTTCTTCACAATAAACATTCGATTAAGGTTTGTGATCGCAAAAAGGGCAAGACATGTATATATAAAACAACGGACAACTTACTGTAATATCGCTCACCTCTGATTTCAATAACAAACGACTCCATTTAATAAAAATCTTTCGCATAAGCAAGCACTAAACAACAACAGAGATCGACTTATAAAGTACATAAGAACATTAATTCGTCATATGGATTCCACTGTATAAACGAATAATCCATTCACTACGACTTCACTTCCGGAGATGGCGAACCATTTGACAAAACCGAGTCTCTCCCTCCAGAATGTTCCTTTGCTCTTAATCGCAATTCTTCGATGCTCGATTTTCTAAGATCGATGCTATCTTGCATCTCTGCGTTCATTCTAGATCTCTGGTTAACCAGGTTAAATAACGGGTTGGTTGAGAATCCTTGGCCAGCCGCGGCTGCAGCTGCCATGAATGGAGCCGCAGCTGCGAGAGGGCTGCCGTGCGAGTTGAACAAGTAACCAGTGCTGGATGTTGGTAGGAACCCGTTGGGGAAGCTGGCTTTCTGATGCATGTGCAGCGCTGCCAGACCAGGTAATCCACCCTGCTGCAGGGCTACCATGGGGTTGAAACAAGCCTGCATTCTCGCAGCTAGGAGGGGGTCGGGACCCGTCGGGATGGGGAGGGAGACGGGCCCTAGCAGGGAAGGGATGTCGGTCGGTCGGTCAGGCCCCAGGAAAGTCGGGCTCTCACGTCCGAGCATCTTTTCCCTCTTCCGCCATTTTGCTCGTCTGTTCTGGAACCACACCTGTTGCAAGAGAATATAATGCTATAATTAATGATGCAGAGGTGTTAATTAGGGCTGTACCGATTATGTTAATTACTTATTAGTAATCATTACCACTGCATTAGCGCCGCTTTACAATTACAACTTTTATGCTTTTCTCCGTGTCGACGTGATGTCTATTTTTAACATTTTGCCACCAGATGGCGTAGCTTACTTCCGGTCCTCGTTCTATTACGCATGCGCAAACCGGTTGAATGCAATTCACACCCTTTTAAATCATCTAGAGAGTGGGGTTTTTTTTTTCTTCTTTTTTTGTTTTTTTTTCTAACATTTGCGAAGCTTTTTTAGCATTGTCTATTTCTTCCCAAATCCCTATTTAATTGTCGACCATGCTCGTGTCAGGGCCAGCTGCTGAGGCAATTGGGCCCCCCATCGAGCATAAGTATTGTGGCAATCAGTGGGTCACAGACTTAGTGAATGCATCAGCATATTTGGCAAACGCAATCACGTGGTTTGTAAAGTGCTTATTTGAACCGTAAGCACATCCAATGCAATGCCCCTCTCGTGTTAAATCACGTCGGATACCTCTAATTACCACAGACGAACCCCGACTGAGGCTAATTAATAGCTACGGGTTCTCATTACATTCGCATCCATGCACGCTAATTTATATATTTTATATTATTACTTATTGAACGTCCTGTTTATTTGTGATGATTCTTATTTGTGTGTGCAAGAGATCTAATCAGTTTGTTTATATTTTCCCCAAAAATCGATCAATAACCTCGATTGATTTCTTCGATTCCCGCGCATTTATAGAAGAAGCAAAAGTCGCCCTCCCCCACCCCGGTTCTGAGGCAGCAATTGAGTTGTGAGGAGCTAATTTAGTCCCAAGAGTTCAAAGAAGCTTCCCTTTGCTATCGAGTTAAAGCAGCGATTCGGGAGGAGGCCTCGAAGCTTACTCAAACATAATCACCAGTCGGACAATTGAATTTGCGCAATTGAATCCTCGCGTTTCTCCGCTGCCGATTTCCGCTTCTATCGATTTCCTTTTACCATGAAATTGGGCGGGACGCCGCTCTCGAAATGGCAGAGATTGTGCGATTAATTCCGAAATTGTTACCGCGTGAATGGACGGCTAATTCTGGAATAGTGATCATTAGGCTGAATAGCCGCCATTTTGGGTAAGGCAGTTACGGAGCTGAATTCGATTTCTGATGCCCGTGTAATTTAGTAATTTCGCGATTGAATCAAGAAGCAGTTACTGAGCGATAATAGGGGGGCCTTTCCGCGCCGAGCGATAATCGGGGAAGCTGTAACGTGCTTAGCCAATTTGCTGTGCGGATTATTAGAGTGCGGGATAACAATTGCATTCCCTTGCTAACAGAATAAAATCGTTTTTATTTTCTTGTTGGCAGTGATGGTGAAGAATGTTAAGGTATACCTTTGCAAGTTTTCATACGGCGTTGGGTGTTTTGAGTAAAGTACGAAGTATACTAGTACTAGTGCTAGCACAAAGATAAGGACGCGGGACAGTGTATTTCTTATACAGAACTAATATATAAACTATATCAGATTTAATCCTTAAAATCTTATCGCAGGAACAAATTTACTAAATCCCAACCGGCAACAATTTGAACAAATAAGCTCTATTTAAAGAGGCTCAAGCAATTAGCTTAATTAAGTAGCGTTTAATTATCTCATAAACATCACGTAAAAATCCGGGAAATAGTCAAATTACCATCATCATTTTATTGTGCTGATCCGCGGATCTTGCCGGATCCAAATTTAACCAATTACGGATCGTCGATCCTTTCATTCCGGCATGTTCCAGTCAAACAACGATCTCCCATTAAATTGTCCATTGCACTATGACCTGAGTCTGCACCCTGCTCTGACTGCTCTATTAGGATTATAGTACTAGGAAAATTACCATGTAAGTACTTTAATCTGACACTAATATGTAAGTGCTAGGTATTTTAATAGCATCTTGAATTAATCACTGCTTAATTGTGTGTTATATTCATAAATCGTGCCTTGGGACTATGACAAATTACTCTGGTATTATTCAATGTAGCATAATTATAGCATTGCTTTTAATTTGTGTTTAATGATTATGTCTACAATTAAGCGTATTATAAATAGCACTCAAGGAAATATCATGCAAAATGGAACGAAATCACATATTCTTGATTAGCATATGCATG
>KB309617.1:411039-427264 GCA_000328365.1 Capitella teleta
TATTCGTCGCATTAGATAACTCGAGATTAATCGCAGATTATTGAGTCATATACATGAACTCTGACCCCGAGAGAAATGGCATTTCGGTTCACGAAATGTTCCACCTCGATTTATTCTGCTATCAGTATATAGGCTACTGTTAATAACGTAATCAGAAGCAGAAAATCATAGATTTATCTGTTTCCTCTTGTCGAAATTGGCTTCTTGCTGAGTTAAAAAACCGGAGTTCGGCCACAAGTCTTATCCAGTTGCGCTACACCTCGAAGGTTCTCTAAATCGAAGTTATTCCATGTGGATTTTAAAACGCTCGTCCAAAGATTCTATTCCCGCGTGTTCTCCTTGTTTCCATTATTATCATTCGCCTTCGATTTTATATCGAGCCACAAGCGATATTTCTGATACATAGTTATATTGGTGCGTTATACCTTCTATATAATATATATATATGTACGAGCATTGTGCGCGTTGAATTATAGAGCGTAATATTGCACTCGAAACATGTACTGCTGGAGGTTGGAAACCGATATTCATATTTTGATTATACATGCATGTAATTGATGCAAAGCATATCAAGTCGAATGCGTGTTTTGCTTGTATAGCGTTGTTTATTTATATCTGACACACGATACTTCCTACTGATATAATATGTTATTAATCAGAGTATTATTTATGTATTAACTGATATATTTTTTTTCAGAGTTCCCAAGTGTTTTGCCCACATAAGGGTACAATCTTGTAATGCACACTATAATAATTTTGATGATGTATATATTGATAAAGTTGAGATTTATGTTAAATTCAATTAATAAAATTAATGAAATTGAAGTGAACGAAACTGACGCGAAGTCGCGAGCAGAGAACGAAGCAGATTATAACCACACAAGATCACTGGATGGTAATATTATAGTCCGCGTGGTTATTTTGTTGAACTTGTGGGAATCAATTCTAAAAGAACTTACTTGGAATTACTTAGACTGAGATGAATACTCCACAAATATATACTCGCACATATACATGCACGGTCTGAATTTAATTGTAGCTGACATATTCCTTTCACAGGTAAAGGTGCATACAAAACACCCATTTGCAGTGCACCTCACTCAGCCAAGCGAGCAGTCAGCTCTGTAAAAACCTTAGAAATACATTTTTATATGAAAGAAAAGAAACTTAAGCTCATTACGAATGCATGAATATTAATCAAGGGTACTGAATAATACATGAGGATCAGTGTCAGAGTGTTAGTCGGGGATTTTAAGCTGAGTACTCGGCAAGTATCGTTGTCTTGTGAGAAAGCAGTTTAAGGCTTGTCAACGAGCAATTAGGTCATTGTTTAAACTAATGATTGTTATTTCAACAAGTCATTAGTCCACGAATTGACTGCACACTCGGAAAGTCAATTGAGCCGAGCAGGGAATAGTCCCGTAATTAGGTTCTTATCAACGTGCTTATTCGATGGTGCTTGGTAACCGTTACATTTGTATTGCGACTTTTGAATCCCCAGAGGGGGGTGGGGTGATATGTGTATATGTCTCGAGTAAATATATCACGATCATTTAATCGTTTGTGTTGGGTGGTTTTTGTATTAATTTATGCGGCGAACGGAAAAGAAAAAGTTCAATTTTTGCTATGTTTTTTTGTTTTGTTTTTTGGGGGGTTTTATTTTGAATGGAATATTGTGAATTAATTTTGTTGCAAACCCAAATTATTGATACTTAATTTGTTACCAGAAATTATACCCCCCAAAAAAAATATTTCATCGTATTTGAAAATTTGAATTTTTATCAGAACCCTATAGATAAAAACCTAATTTATTAACATGACCTATTGGTCAGCAAATTTTGTTATCTCAAAATAAATTATCTCTACCCCTTAAAAAAAAATGCACCAAATGAGAACATAGTATGACTCGAACCCTCAATAAACTAGACACTATTATTCTGTATCATACCGCCTAATCATAATAAACTGAAACTATGGAGGCACATACCTGGACCCTGGCCTCGCTGAGGTCCAGCCTCAGCGCCAACTCCTCCCGCGTGAACACATCTGGGTACTGTGTCTTCTCGAACGCCCTTTCCAACTGGTGGAGCTGATACGTGGTGAAGGTGGTCCTACTCCGCCGAATCTTCCGGGGACGATCCTCGTCATTATCCCCGGGCAGCATGATGTCATCGCCGGGCGAACTGAGGGCTTCGGCCCCCGGGGATTCCGTGCGCCTGGGGCTTGAGGGGGGACTGTTGTTTGGGAGGGTATTTGACTGCAGCGGGGATTCGTCTTGGGGAAGGAAGGGGTTCCTTGATTGGTCAAAACATCCTGGAAGGAAGAGCGTTTTAGCTGTAATTATGTAATGCATCAATTGCTGTGTTTTCCATGATTTCCGTATTGAAATTGATATTAATTCCCCGCCATAATAGTCAAAGCGTGCATACACATTATATCCTATACTAGAAATTCTAGATGTGCTCACCATTTGTTCTTCGATAAAAAGTAGTCGTAATTAGTAAACTGATCATCGCGTACATGCACTGATCTGCATTTACTTGCACTGATCTGCATTTATGGGCCATTATAGTCCATAGATATTCTCCGAATGAATCTAGAATTCATTTTATTTGATATTTATAAACCAGTGTGAGCTAATGATCGTGTACGTCAGTGACGGGGATATATAGAAAGTACACATCAATTAGCTTTGTTGTACATTTCTATACCGCATCGTATTTGTGTCATCCAGGTGATTGCATTTGGACATATAGTGTTATAAATACATGTACACTGCTCGTAAGTGCTGCACTATTGCTACAGAACTTAATCAATGAAAAACCAATCAATCAATTCAAGATTAATCAATATGCGTTACTCAGCATGCATTACTCATGAAGTCAAGGAATGCACGACATATACCTGTCGTACCATTTAATTACCTGTATGATATTTCATTAATACTTAGATGGTGCCTTACCTGGCGTAGAGCGGCATTCTGACCAATCCCCTGCTCCATTTTTGCGGACGACATCTCCGAGCAGACTTTCGATGCTGTAGGATTTGTTTTTGTTGCCCTGTTTGGGAGAGTTCGTGTCGGGATCAACGGACGAAGGTTGGATCACAATGGGAGATCGGCTTTCCCCTTGCATCCTTCCCATTTGGTTTTCCATACTTCTTGAAATATCCACCAACAAACACACAGGAATCCCGATGAAGTTATGAGCGAGAGATACGCACACGATCAAAGAGCTATTCCTTATAAGGAAAGATGATGTTTCCTCTGATTGGCTGGATCATACGTGACGTCACGGTGAATACAGCCAATCAGCGCCACCCTAACGCCCACTAGCAGCTTAGGCACGGGGTAATGGCTCTATTCAAGTGAAATGGAGCTCATAACAAGATGTCTGTTAAAACTCTATCATTAAGTATCCACGGGGGGTGGGTCTCAGTATTTCGCACACTATCAAATACAAATTGACGATGAATGAATCGAGTGAAAGGCTCGATGAATGCTCTGTAATCATCAAACACGATAGCGATTTCATTCGCCAGGCCCCCTTTAATGATGGCCCTCTAAAGATCCGTATAATAAACGAATTATGAGCGCAAACAGGCGTGAAATGTGCATACAACTCACGCAGATATTAAGATTAAAAGCGAGGCCATTACACGGTATTCAACACGCAATTTTATTAAATCTTAATTCATATTCCGGTTGCCGTTCATTCGAATGCTGCTGCATCCGATGTTTATGCGCTCATTTCGGACTGTGCAGTCTCAATTGACACTCTGATTGGCTGGTGGGGATTGTACTTGGGTGTGTGAGGCTCTGATGGGCTTAATATCTGTCGTGTAGTTTATGACTTATGGTTTTTTATGCTTTATAAAGTTTAAAATTGTTGAGAAATTAATGATGGACGTGTTTAGCTGTAGAACCATGGATATGTTTCTAATTTTATACGTTTTTTTTTTTTTTCTTCTTTTTTTTTTAAATCATGAACAAAAAGAACCGAGACTATTGGATTTAATCTTTGAGCTTCCTGTTCTGATTACGGGTGATTAGTAATTGCATTCTTTCTACTAATCTACTAAGTGTTCATATCCAAATCATCTATTTGGTTCGGTTTAACCTCAGTGTTGGACTTATACACATTACATAATCCATTGACATTAAGTTAACTATAGATAAGGCGTTAAAGAATGCTTAATTGACACAAACTGCTAACTCACCTGGCTGCTTGATTGGACAATTTCCTACCTGGAAACGACCGCAGACATGTCAATCCACATTTCCTTCGATATACCTTGACCAATTGCAATCACTCGGACCAGATCAATGTTGTCCTTGTTTATAGCATGTGCGATTGTTGAAACGAGACCGTTAGACAAATATCTCCAATGAAAACGACGGATTAAACGCATTTAAACAGAAGTTCTGGCAGCATACCGACGCACGTGACACCCTCGCTACATCTGCGCATGCGCGTGTCACTTCCTTTAAAATCATCGCAAATCCTGCTTCATTCCTCCTGCTAATCTCTTTTTGTTTTCTCAGTTGCCAAAAATTCCTTAACACAATACGAGAAATCAGTTGATTGAGTGATGTTTACCTGACAATCAATTCAAGCATTTAGCAGTGAATACCTCAGCCGGTTCGTCCTATAATCTATTTAGTCTATAACTTCACTCAATGCCCTTTCTGAGTCACATATAAATCATCAATTTGTATACGTCTTCACATAGAGAGGGTCATTTTTATACCGCGTAATAGTCAAACACATACAGTGTACGACTGGCTATATTAGCAAATAATTTCTATTGTATATAAAAACTGTGTTTGGTAAGACTAAATCGAGGTAACCTGGTGGCACTGTTCTAATAATAGACTGAGTCTCTTCACAACTATATATTGACTTTAAAGGCAATCGGTGATGTTTAAATTTCGCAGCCAATTCATTTGTCTGGTGTTATATGTTAGGCCAATATTGACTTGCCAGTTACGCGAGAGAACGCCGAGAAAGCGTTCGTTGAGGAGGAGGGATGACTTAGCAGTGGGCAGCTCAACGACCATTGCGCCTCCAGCTGAAATTGCTGTATAAAAGAAATTCTATTAGGGTTAGGTAATCGATTGGGGAATCACGTGAAATTGTGGAGCAAAAGTACTGCAAGCATGTTTAAGCCACCTGTGATTATTGTGTTAGTGGGAATGGATTGTATAATTATAGAAATTGCATCTGTCAAATTGAGGAGTTTTGGGTGGTTATTTTTTTAATGAATTTTTGACCTAAATATGATTCCAGCCTCATATTACTTGTGAGGCATGGCTTATGCTTTGTATCCTCAAACATCGTTTTTACAATTTTATACGTATTACAATTATTGTAATTGTGATATTACTGTAAGGAAGTTGATGGACATTTTTTAAATAAATTAATTTTCAACTTTGGTTTAAACCAGCACCTTTGATTTTCTATCTTGCTCTTCGGGGCTCCGTGCGTGGATAAAACAGATTCAGAATAACATTTTGTACAAATGTAGATACTATCCTTACTTACATATTCTTTTGATGTTCATGTGCTTCACTTCAATCCTGCATATAGGTGCCTTGTGCATGAGGATATCGATATTTAACGTTGTTCGAAACACAATGAATGAGGCTTTAGATCAAGGGTCGTGAAAACTAAAAAGGAGAATACAATGTAATTGTGTTTCTTTATCTTTTCTTTATTTTATTTTTTGTATTTTTTGTTTGTTTGGGTTTTTTTGTGTTTTTTTTTTTTTTGTGTTTTTTTTTTGTGTGTTTTTTTTTTCTCTTTTCTTTTTTTGGGGGGGGGGCGGATGAGAAGTCGACGAGTGAGTGCCTTGGCTCTAAGTTTGGCGAAGTTAAACAGAAGTATTCACACACGGATACTATTATCAATGAATGAGTTAAATAGTCCCGTAATTGTTACTACTAGTGGAACTGAACTGTCTGATATTTCAAAAAAGTTTAACAAATCACATGAACCAGGCAATAAAAATGATTTCAATTACATGTTTCGTGTTCTCTGCACTCCATGTATAAACATACGGGATTTTATAGTGTGAATTAGTATGTCTGCAAATCACATTGTCTACATGTTTGTCCTTTATACATGTATAGGCCCCTACAGTATGCCTGGAATTGGCGCGACTTCAGCCTGACTATCACTGAAGGCCGTCCCAAATCTTGGATTAAAATCTATGTTCACTGCAAAACCTGACAAAGACGAAGAAAGTAGTATAATAAAGAAAATAATGGTATTAAATGGATATGTAGAAATAATCGGTTCTGATGGCTGGAAATGCGTGAGTTCTGCATGCGTCCATCATCTCCCCCCCCCCCTTCCCCCCACCCATCCTCCCCTCTCCATGGGAAGGGAGGCCTCGATCTATCGCTGTTATAGGCATCGTATCGGCCAATCAGAAGATGAACAATTGACAGTATTTAACACTCTTAGCCATCATTGCGGCAGATTATGGCCATGATTCTATAAATGTGCAATGCTATGCAAATCCATCGAAAAATATACGCCTTTTTTTTATGCGTTTTTCTAACGTAATGAGTAATCGGGGTTGAGGTGGGATGAATATGTGAAGATGTTGAATATGTGAAACGTATGTGCCGGGTGCAAAGTTTAAGCGAGCATTAAATGATCAAAAAATAAAGCAAAAAGACTTTCCATTCTTCGAATTTAAAATCCAAGTTCAGCCACACAAAGAGAAGCCTCCCCACCAAATAAAAAACCCAACAGATTGCCCATACACATCAAAATGTGCATCAAAATTAATTTACTCTTTACAGGTTTACTGTGCATGAAGCAGATATCTTCCACATGAGTTAAGGTCCTAGTTAGTGTAAGTAATAAGTATACCATGCCCCGCCGTTGAGATGTATACAAAATAACACCTCTTTTCATTTAATTGACAATAAATTGAGACCGAAGCTGGATCGTAAGCGGCTTAGAGAGCAGCCCGACACCCACCACACCATGTGTTCTAGGCATGAGGCTTAAATGGAGCGTTAAAAAGAGAGAAAGTCCCTCGCACCGGGGGGTAAGGTTGAAAATGATGAACGAATGAATGGCGCGCTTGTGTGGGGAGCATGCATTGTTGTTAACGACGATTATTTCCTCACTTCACACGCAATGGACGCTCCCTGGTGAATGGAGATCACAGACGCAGTCTCAACAGGCCAACACTCGACGAAACAAAGCGGAAAACCTCTCGAAACCTCCGATCACATAGGTGTAGACATGAAGAGGTTAATAAAGGAAGAATACAGCCTCATTTGCTCCTACAAGGCACCCTCTTGGCTCCGGCTCTAGGGGCAGATTACTGGGGGTTTCAAATTTCAACGGTATCAATCAATCACTCAATTCAATCAATCAATCAATCAATCAATCAATCAATCAATCAATCAATCAATCAATCAATCAATCAATCAATCAATCAATCAATCAATCAATCAATCAATCAATCAATCAATCAATCAATCAATCAGTCAATCAATCAATCAATCAATCAATCAATCAGTCAATCAATCAGTCAATCAATCAATCAATCAATCAGTCAATCAATCAATCAATCAATCAATCAATCAATCAATCAATCAATCAATCAATCAGATAATCAATCAATCAATCAGTTAATCAATCAGTTAATCAACCAATCAATCAGTTAATCAATCAATCAATCAATCAATCAGTCAGTCAATCAGTTAATCAATCAGTTAATCTACCAATCAATCAGTTAATCAATCAATCAATCAATCATTGACTCAATCGTTGAGCCGATTATTTCGGCCAATCATCCCTGTAATCATGTTACCAATCAATTAGGCAATCAATCATCTCCCCATACCTCAACACACCTCTCCCATGCCCCTGTCCCTAAACTCCACCATCCATTGTATCCAATGCTCCGTGCATTTATCCCTATTTAGATGCATTTCCTACTTTCAAAGAGACGCATTTCACTTCACTTTAATTGACCTTCTTCAAGTTCAAACCATGTGTGATCTTCATTTAATTGCCCTTTAATTGAATTTATTTCTTTTCAGCCATTTGTCGCGCAGTTTCTCTCCTCAACAGTCCTCGACATCTTTTCAATTTAAATTATGCACTGATTCGATGGAGGGGTGTTTTATGCCCTTGGCGGAAAACATGGCTCACACGATGAATCCGAGTAAGATGGATATCAGGTTAGAACTGAATAATGCTCTGATTTTGTAGTTTAGTTCATTCATAATAAAATATCAGTGTTGTTGTTAACTATTACATATACATTTTTTTTTTTTTTTCTTTTTTTTTTTTTTTTTGCATTTAAAGTAATTTGTTATCAAAGATGGTCTCATTAAAAAAAAGCACACCTGTATTGTGAAACAGGTGAGCAGTAGGAATAATTTAAACGTGGGTTAAGTATGTTGTTCTTATAACTATTCCGTATAAAACAATTACGGAAATTATAACATATATGGATACATTTAAGTCAAAATACTTTGGAATCTGATTTCTAGGTGCAAATGTTCCTGTCTCACCATTAGCAGCGTGTTTATACATACACAACACATAATAGTCCATCACATTCAGAGTCTAAATTATATTCACACTTATGTACTAAAGTATTAATACCAGTCGGATATATGGGCGATAATACGAGCAAATAAGGGAGGCGGGCGATAACACAGTGCAGTATGCTTTTAGCAGACATTGTTCTGCGGTGTGGTTAAGCGTTGCTAATTAGAGCCGTCGCAGAAATTCACTAGAAGCCAAATGCGTTTAGGTTAATAATAGATAATCAACAAATGATCAGCAATTAGTCTTTAAATGTGTGCCTCTGAGCCCCTGTATTACGTGGCGAGTCGGTGGCGCACCCTTAGCGGCTAGGCCCTTCCCTGTGGTAATGTGCTTTGAATGTGGTGACAGTTGCAGCTGACGGCTCTGTTTAGCGCGCATTAATCGAGGGGCGTTAGGGAATTAGCACGCCTGACTACGGTAATCAGGAAGGTCATTGTGCTGGGTATATAGTGCTATGCCGAGTGAGTTATCACGTGGGCCTGCTGTTGCAACTGCGATACAAAGCAATGTCGATCACAAACAAATCTCGTTATAGAAATCCTGCGGTGATTACGTCACATGGCTATCCCTAGCTTGTATGAATGCCTGTGTTCTGAATCACATCAGCACACTGTTATCGTTGATATCAGGGGCCATTACACTGGTGAACCGTGCCGAGCTGGCATAACAAGGCTCATACATATACTATTATTGATATGTCATATATATACTTTAGTATGTGACAACAATTTCCACAATAGCAGGATTTCTGTATACAGTAAGGAAATTCATGTATTACCCTTCGGCCTTGAACCACAGATAACATACTTTGTTCTGTGTCTGGAACTCCTATTTATTTTGGACATTGTATTACATACATGTACATGTACATACAATATGTAAATTCATTTAATTTTTTGTTAGCTAATTAATGAATAACATGGTGGGTTTTTTTAACTACATAAATTGTATGCATTGTATACTATTCGATATGCTGAAGCGGACCCATATCAGCATGGTAAACCGTGCTGATAAAGGCAGGTTTTCCTCTCTATAAGTATGATATATAGCACAGACATTCCAATGAAGGGGTCAAAATTATGAGGAAAGCATACAGAAGACGAAACAGAAATTAAGGTTTTCACGTCTCTAAAATTACAACTATACTGTATGTATATGAGATTTGTAGGAATAAAAAGATACGTAATAACTACTGTTAGTTACTAATTGACACATTTTAATTGACCACATTTTGATACTCAACAATAAAGGCTGCCTAAAATTATAAAAAATAGACACTTGCATGTTATCGGAATAAGCAATGTAATGCATACAGATTTTTAAGCCTTTAATCTTCAGCAACAATCAAATGATAAGGACTTATTGCAGTCATACGGCATAATACATCAATTCGTGTCTTCCGGTTTGGTTCCCTCTCCAAGGGAGAGAGGCAGAGAGGTAGGAGGGATCCCTGGATACATCTAGCTGAGATGCAAAGACATCACTCCTTGTACTCCAGCATATTCCACGCAATACCCCGTCGCCTTCAAATGCAACGAATTCAAAACGAATAGCTTAAATCTGATAACGGCATCCCATGAATATTCAAAACCACCAATAAAATGATAACGATTATTAGATTTCTGCTAACAGGCGAAATTATTATGCAAATCCGTTGGGCAAATAGATTTCCCCACATGTACCAAACGCATTAATCAGTGCCGGAGTAACAATGCTGGTGATATATATGGAATTATTGGAAACGAAAACTACGAGATAAGAATTAGATTTGTCTTTAGATATTTCGTAAGACGAATTAGCCGTCTTTTCTCTGACACAAGGTCGATCAGTGTGTCATCATTAGCACGCACTCGGGATAGGGATGCCTATTGCACGTGCTCAGGGGATCAACTGGGGGTGGGGGTGACGGGAGGGGGTGAGGAGACAAAGGAAGATCAGTGTATCAGACTCGGTCCCATTTAGTCGCTTCAATCTAGCAATATTTCGGCTAAATTGCTCTTTTAAGCCGGTTCCGGCGACTGCCTGAGAGTTAGATAGGGTGACGGATTATTCGGGACACCCGATATCGGGGTAGATCCCATTGACTTTTAAGGGGACGAGAAAGCCATCACTCCCACTCCCCTTGTTCGCTGGAATGACAGCTGAGCCTTTTTCTCGTGTCGATAGAATAATTCACTAAATCGCATTCCAACTTGGAAACAAAATGGAGGATTCCGGATATCCGCTTTCGTCATCTGTCTTGGCTCCCTCTGCTGCAGGAGGAAAAAGATGGAAATTCAGGATGGAGAAATCGATCCCAAAGGGATTGTGGGTAATTGAATATCACAATTAAGCTCTGTGGAGTTGGAAGTGCTTATCTGGTTGGGGGTTGTTGCCTGTTGGTGGGATTTTTCGGTGAGAATTGCAAGAAAAAAAATGGCATTAATAATTCGCTGTGTATAATTGTATAGGAATGTATATGAGCTTTTGGTAGTTGATGCTTAAACATCCATATAATGTCAATTTTCTGGGTATTTTTTACAAGGAAAATTAGATAAAGGGGCAGAAATGAGCGGTGCTTTGCGCAACCATCTCTTCAACTCCAATCTCGTTTCGTTTCGTTTCTGTGAAATTGCGAGAAACGGCGAGGGAACATTCCGGATATTAACTTCAATTGCCCATTTCGTCGTGCTCATTCTTTGCCCATTTCGCTGGGAGATGAGATGGTCCCCATAACAATAGTCTTTCCCTTCCTGTTCTGCCAGTGATTGCCTTTCATTCCCCCACACTCTACGGCCCATAACAGCCGCAAAAATGAAACAGCGCTGCCGGCGGCCATGTTGCAGGCCCGCAGCGAGCAAATATCAGCAATTCTATTGGTTGATCGCCAGATGAGACTCAATTTCCGCTGTTTGAAGACGGTCGAAAGCCGACTAACGAGCGAGATGAAGTTAATACCGTTAATGACGACGAAGACGATGAATTCTTTTCATTTCCGAAATGCCAGGCCAATTTCGTCAGCGAACAAAACGCGAATGGACACACGATGCAGTTAATGACTATTGCCACAGAATAGCCATAAATCGCGCTATTAAAGCCGCTGAACACTGTAGTTAGCTGCTCAATCAACCTCCGTGCATGGCGGTGATTAGCCCTGTCCATCTCATGCACAAATGGGAGCTAATGAGCCCAAGTACCAAAGCAATTAATCAACGCTGCTAATTGCGTATATACCGGTGGAAATTTGTTGCGGGGTGGTTGTAAACTAGGTGTCAGTCGTGCGTAGGCTCATTTCGTTGATTCGGGATAATTATGACGACATGGACATTGTGCGGTTTACAATGGCCAATTCACTCGCATTTGGGTCAATTTTTGGGCCAGATTAACGGTGAATTCAATAATTTATCATTAGGCACTGATTGCTGTATTGCTATATGCGAGGTAACGTAATCATGCACTATAGTACTAGTACTGCATTATACACCTCTACTCACAAGGGATTGCGATAATATCGACACTGGCAATGTTTTGGATTTAGGCCTTAAATTCAATCTGAACACAATGACACGCTCGGTAAACAATACCTATGTTTCTAAGTTAAAATGAAACTTGATACTAACGTTCGCAATTGAAATTCAGAAATCAAATAAGGGCAAGAAAAAAATTGCAATTTGCATGCAAAGTGAATAACACATAAGTAATTTGAGATTACATCGCGCTCATTCTGTATAATTGTGTATATTCTTTTACATATGATTATGCATTTCGAGCCAGCAAATTCTTAGTAAAAACATGAGAGATTCTCATCGTGATTAATAATTATAAAAGAATAATCTATCAGATGTATCAGATATTAGATTGAATGCTTATAGCCGTGAAAGATGTAATGGTGAAATCATGATCAGCGATCAATGCATAGAGTAGAAGGAAGAAAGAAATATACATATATTGTATATGAAGAAAAAGAAAAAGAAAAGAAAAAAATACCTTCGAAGAACGATTTTCATCTGTGGCTACCTGGGTGGCCAGGTTGGTCGGACAAATGAGACAGGTTTTTCGAGTCTAAGGTTTCCACATTGTGTAGAAATCTTAAAGGACACGTCTCTTAATGGGTTGATAGAAAGAGAGTTTCTTTCAACGTGTTATAACAACTTCATTGACAGATCTTTATATCAGTAATCAACTGTGTCATCAAAGAGTCTTAGATTTCAAGAAAAATTAGCTCAAAATAAAAAGAGTTCTGAAAAGGACGGATTAAACGAAGAAAAAATGTGTGGTCTTTTTTTTTTACCCGAGTTTTATGTAAGTATTTCATTTAGTTATAAAGTGTCATTAAATATATTGATGAATAGTATCTGCTTACATTTTGAGATATCTCTCCCTCAGATCTGTGAGTCGAAGAAGATTTTTTTCTTCTTCTTCTTCTTCTTGTAATTCAGAGGTGGGAGTGCGAGTAGGAGGATAGATGACTCGAGATTACTACACGGTACTAATTAATGCGTACAGGTGTATTGAAATTATGCAGGTGGGCTACAGCCTCCTGTTAATTCACCAAGCCTGAAATAATTATAGTTACTCCAATTGAAACGATTTATATGCGCGATCATAATTATGCAGACTTGATTTATCTATATAATAATAGGGGGGCGAGTTGGAAATTGACACATAATTAAAGTGCGTGAGCATAAGTGAGGATAATTACAGCTCGCATGTTTAATAAGTCTTAATTGACTTAATGATAAATCAAACTGTATACATGTATATTGTGTTTTATTACTATCAATGAGATGCCTGCTTAAATTAACGTACATTGTATAACACGTGTGATATTTACCCACCGTAAGAATACTTTTACAAATCATCCTTCATGTTTGTTATTCATACAATACTCATAATTCCCATATTATTCGGTTATTGCCCTCGAGGCACGCCGACCCTTCCTTTGTTCCATCTGCCCATGGCTTGAATTCTCGCTGATCAACTGCGCATTTTGCTGGAACTCAGTTTCAGTAGCAAGCAGATGGTCATTAATCCTTATTGGAGACGCATCTTGTCAATTCAGACGGATGGCAGGAGATATGAATCACACCGTTACGTAACATGACGGTAACCTTACACTGTTTATGACATAATTAATGCAACATATACATTGGTGGTGCTAACTCGACAATTTGTTCTATAAGCAATTAGAGGCATTATAGGTAATTTTATTGCTTCGTCACGGGGGAAAATAATCATAGCATAATAACAAGAGCCAATAAAAACACTTAAGATTCATCACAAAAACAATTAAGTCATAATTAATTAAGTCATAAATAATTAATTAAGTCATAATTCCTACATATTTTTTTTTCTACCTTATTACTACTTACTAGTATATAGTTTTTAACCTTTAACCTCTGACCCCAAAGGTCACCCCGAGGATAAGTGAACATGACTAATATCCCATCGCGGGGTGAGAAATCTTAGATATGAGAAGTGTTCCGTCATTTGAGATGTCGAGCTGGATATTGGCCGTGATCGACCGATAACGCTAATTGCCCATTGCGATGAGATCGACACCCCTCGTCGACGCTCGTTCAGCCAATCTGGTGTTTATTTGTTCATTCTTCGTTCACTGCGCAACCGAAGAATTTTGCGCACGAGTGGCATTTGTCCGATAAGGAAGTCTAAGATTTGCGCATTTTGGCAAAGTAATAGGATTACTGATTAAATGGTTAAACAGTTAATCATGTCGACAGCATCGAATTTTGATATCTATTATTTAGTGCTTCTGCTTATTACTCAATTGCGTTTAAGTTGATAAGATTGTTCTTATCGCTACAATCAGAGACGAGCGGCGCCTTCAGAACAAATCTCTTGATGATCTATGTGGATTATCGCACAAAACTTATCGTTATTCGTTGCACAAGTAATTTTTAATTAGTGATTTAGAAATCTGTGTCATGGTCATCTCATTTTTGGTTATAGTAATTCTGCGCCAGACGGAATGCTTACTGTATTGATGAATACTTAGAACTCAGTAATTGTGATAACGACCAAATGATGGTATACAGGGTACCATAAAACCTTATCATATCAATTATTAAATAATATTGAATGATTTCAATCAGAGGAGCCAATTGAACTACAGAGTTCAAAGGTCAAACATTCCATGTACCGTTGTTTGTTGGCATCGGATTTCAACCTTTATTCAGAAGTTGTATCTATTTTATCTTAAAGTTCGCCTCTTTGGTCAGGAATTTCAACTTCGCATACACCTCTACATGTATACTGCTCAAATCTGTCTGAGGATTGACGTTGTAAAGACCAATAAAAACATTAAATACTACTTTTTCTTTTCTTTCTTTTTTCGGTTTCAATTTTTATTGATTCTCAGGACAAACACAAAACAAAACATAACAAATGTATAAATGGTATAAAACAAAAAAAAACATCAAATGGCCATGAGAGAATGGGCTCCGTGTTTCACCTGTATATTGTGTGAAACATAAGAATTAATATAGAACAGAATGATGAACAAAAAAACAAAAGAGAGAAAAAAAAAGTCAAAATATAAAATACAAAATAAGAAAACAGATATTGGTATATAAATCATGCAATAGCACAAGTTAAATAAACCTTCTTTTTTTTTTTCATATTCTTTTTAAACATATACAAAGTTAGAATTATAGTTTGAGAGTGCCATGAGTCGATGTGTGCTGATGATGGTGTTCATGAGATGTGGAGCTGTGTGCATAAGAGTGCGTTGTCTCATGTTGGTGCGAGCATATGGTGTACAGATTGAGTGATTTGCGAAATGGACATTTAAATGTCAGCTTGAAATTCACATTTTAACTCTTTCGTTTTCATTTATATTTTTGCTTGTCAATATTCCCAATGCCACAGATTCATTTCGTTTTCATGTTTATGCGTGACTATTACGAAGGTTGTTTGAAAAGTTCTCGGCCTAACATAGAAATTGGATATAGGTCAGCATTTCATATCAAAATTGAAGGCATTGAAATAGGGGTCGGCATTTCCTCAGAATGAGAAACTCCTGATTTAAGCGCTAATTCAAGATCTCTTTAAGAATATTGATCAGATACGGATGTCCATGTGTTTGTAGCATATTGATGAAATCATAATAAAATGCTCAAATGAATCCCATAAGAGGGCAGCACTACGTCTGGCCTAAAATTACCGTCCTTATGGTGGTTAAACATTAAAAGAAATGGGAAAACATGATGCGAGTTCTATAATTACTTGACAAATACACTTTTGTTTTTATTTCCATGTGTATGCTAAATTGTAATGAGATCAATGCACCAAACGTACTCCTAACGGTCCTGTCAACACGTTTCTCGCAATCATTTTATGGTAATTGTACGCTCCGACAAAACTTTACGTTGTAAGATGCGTCGGGCTCATTATTTTATTTTCCCGAAATATTTTTGTGACATATTGAAGTATCACGTTAGAAATGTAAATATTATAAAATCATTAAAACAGAGTGATTATCTAGAATTGCGCAAATAAAAAGAACATATGAGTACAGTCAATGTTGTACCACTGTAAAATATCCATTTAAACATAGTTAACTAAATTACCAGGCAAAATCACAAGACAGCAGCTGATGCCTTAGGTATTTGTCTTTTCCACACAACACAAATATTTAACTA
>KB309617.1:427421-452663 GCA_000328365.1 Capitella teleta
CAGAGAAATATTAAAGCTACGTGTGATCTTGTGAATAATTGGTATGTTTGACCTCCAAACTTCACATTCTATGTTTGGCCGAGAACTTTTCGAACAACCCTCGTACAAGCCTTGTTCGAAAAGTTCCTGGCCTAACATAAAACATGCAAAATGACAGACTTGAAATTTGGAAGTCAGAGCAACAAACTATTTCCAAGAACATACGTAATTTATAATTGATACAGACAATAACCCCTCACAATAAATATTCTCATCGGAACCAATCGAATGAGATATACATTGGTCTTCGGCGCCAGGCCACGGGCGTTGTGATTGTGAATTATGATTGTTATAATTGTAATTCTTCGGTGACTCTGCAGTGCTGCCCAACTGCGTAACAAGGCCGGTCGCTGTGTACTACTGTCTATGGTGGTATGCAGGATAAAAAACCCTTGGGATTTATCGATAAGAGTAGGGGGAAACCCCGGTCTCGGGCCTTCTGTTCTGGGGCCCGTATCACCCGAATGGGTTGGGTGGAGCCGTAAAACCCCATCACGCATCACGTCTCCGGCGCTACTGAAAAGAAGCACCGGCACACACCGATGAAAACTCACCCCTATTTTGGTACATCCAATTCACTCGATTTCACATGACGTCACTCGGAATTTCAAGGATGGCTCACAAGGCGAGGCGATTGAAAATGAATTCACAGTATTTGCTGAATTACGACCAATTGACTAAATGATACTATAAATAGCAGCCAATGAGATACCACCTGTCATCGATGTGTGCCTGTGTCATGTATATGACAAGGGAACCAGTGAACAATAAATATTGACACATATCGCCTCACGGACCCTCGTGATGAACTAAAAACGTCACAATCTGCTTGCTATCGCTAGTTCAACAGTTCAACTAAAGTAATACGAGTTATATTCGGATTGCCCACAGACTCTTGCTATGGCATAATAAAAAAGAAAAGAAAAATCTGCATTCAATTTTTAAAAATGTTAAATTTACCCTAAAAACCTGAAAATAGTTCTCGTTTCGCAGCCAGCTTCATTCGTCTATAAATTAGAATTATTCCGGGTTTAGAAGCCCTTGCCAATGCCACGCTCAGGTACGTGGATCGCTTAAACCTTCCAGAACTGCGTATCAATCACAACGCACAATAAGCCACTGGTATGAATCATAACGCCCACCGAGAGATGAAATGTACCCTGTTGTCATAACGCACCAGGCATCGTTCTATGACCTCTGAACTATGACCTCATAATGTATTCATGGTACAAAAGGGTTTCATTCAAATTCACCCCAAAAGATAAGATGGTTAATCACAACACAACTTATACAAATAAATCACAGCTGCACGCGCTTTGTGGAGCATTTCAGGCATCTTAAGTTTATTCAGAACTTACTGCAATTGCAGCAGTCCGTTCATTTAATTTTCTGCTCGGATTCTTGATTTGACGTCAAGCAACTTCCTGCGATTTGAATGAGTGGAAAGGGTCGCTGATTGGTTAGAAAATAAGTATTTGGGCCACGCGCTCACACAGTTTATATCGACACAGTGCGTCCGGCTTTAAAATTGCAAAACAGAAAATAATAAGTACATACTAATTATTGGAAGTAATATCCTAATGAATAAATGCTCGCACACTCGAATACAATGAAGCACGTTATTTTTTATTCAGATCGGCTGGGCATCCGTTGTACTCCCACGACTGTAGACTCAAGACCTAATGTTCAATTGGTGGACAACACTTCGAAGGGTATGCCTTCCAGTCGAAAGTGTGTCGTTTGTGGTACAAACTTTCAGATTGGCACAATCTTCCATGTTTTTGTAAATTCTTATGTTTTTCTTCCATCATGTAAATATTCTGCTTATGAGTAACAATAAAAGAATTCAAACACCCGACGCTCATGTACTCCGTGTCGAAATCCACGTCATGCAGTCGATGCACCTTCAAGGGTGTCAGCCAGACGGCCACAGCCACGTCTTCCGCGCGATGTGTAAACAAGTGGTGCTGGTTGGCGGTGATGTAGGTCACCAGGTCAGCTGAGAGCACGTAGCCACCTCCTCTGGCGAATGGTATAAACCTATCACAGAGAATAAACGGTGGCGGCTCCGGCAATCCTTTCGACATACCGTTGAAGTTGCCCCAGTAAACTGAGTCAGTTGCGTTAAATTCACGTGCTTTGGTTAACAGGAGTGGGATCTGTACGAAAGAGTCATCGTCACATTTCAACACAAACCGGAAGTTCATATGGTGGTGGATCCAAACAAAACTCTGCAGTGTTTTTGAGGTTAATGTCTTGTAGGCGTCTTCAACATTCTCCAGCAGTAACAGGTCTCCTGTTTTATAGTTTTCGTCGTTAAGTCGAACTTTTTCAACATTGCTTAAATGTTTAGTGCCAATAACGAAGAAACTTGTTACTTCCGGTGATGGCGTCGACAGCCATGTTGATCTGATGACGTCACGTCTCTCTTTGTTGCCTGGCGACGAGTGGACGAGGATGACCAGAGTGCTGGTTTCGCGGAACCACCAAAGGTCAGGAAAAGCAGTCGCAATGGCAAAAGTTGTGTAATACAGGAGCCTCATGGTACAAGAGAGGTGTTGTGCCTACTGCCTACACGAGCTGATATCGATAATCGTCATTGTATGTGGAAGAGTGTCAATTGTACGCACACATTATTTGGCCACTGAATTTTGGCAATATTCTCTTGATATTTTTCTCATTTATATAGTTGCATGTAATGTTTTTGATTATTATGGACATATAAACCGCTATTGCTCATGCCATCTGCCAAATAAAACTCTTTAAAAACCCTTTGAACTCTCACATTTCGTCACATTCTTCTTTAAAAGTGAGCGATGCTCTTAACAGTGGCAACAATCAGAAGTCTATGACGAGTGTATGGTGTTCAATGTAGGCTAGTGGGTGATCCAAAGTGCTGCTATGTTCGATATAGATTTGCATGTCATGTCATGAATCCATCCATGTGTATTGTGCAAGTGAAGCATCATACAGGGTTAATTGCTATAATAATATTCAAGCTGTATTCAAGAATATATATTTTAACAGTGCGAACCGAAAATTGAGTCCCTTTAGCTAGTTTCGTTGACATTCACAGATGAAACACGCACAGCAGCAGCAAACACATGGGTTACATACATTACAAACCTCTGTCGCTGCATACGGCATGAAAGTATAAGAGCATATGTCCCGGAGGCACCATTGCATTCGCACGTCCCATGTACATGTGTCGACAACTGCAGATCATAGTTTGAACTACAGACTTTAATAAATAACTAAAATTAATCATTAGGTTTTTGCGACTTTGCACAAGCACTGCTGATGCGGTTCAGAACAAAGGCTGAATAAGATGACAATATGAACTGTCACTACTGTGTTTTCGAATGTCTTAATTCAATCTAATTAATTCAATTAATTAATTAATTCAATAATTAATTCAATCTCAACGCTACCACAGTAACCACACTCATACCTATACAAAGGTAATATAATCCCTTTTGAGTGTCCGAGGAGACAACCCCGCTTTTTGAGTAAGTTTCTATATTGTAATGGCTGCATGTGGTAATTTTTTTGTTGATTCTCAAGACAAACACAGAATAAAAGGTAACAAATGTATTAATGGCATAAAATAAGAGAGAATCAAACCGCGATAGACGAATGACCCCTTAATTGTTTCGCCTGTATTGTGTGAAACATAAGTAGAAGTATATTAGGGATCAGAATGATGAAAAAACAATAAAAAATGTATAGATACAAATAATGCCATAACACAAATTAAATAAACGTTTTTCTCTCTCTTTCCTCTAATAATTATACGAAGTTGGTTCGGGTGCGCTGCTTCAAAACACCGATGAAGGAGAGTGTCATGAGTTGATGTGTGGTGATGATGGTGTTCGTACGATGTGGTGCTGTGTGCATAACAGTGCAGATAAGAGATATCAAATTGTGAGCAGATATTAATTAAGCCTGCACTAACAGATAAACGTTTCAAGTTTATCAATATTCCATCTGTACTCTCCGTCATCATATAAGCTAATGCATCCTGCATAACGATGTTGCCTAAATCTATGAAAAAGAAGGCGTTATTGTGTCGTTGAGTGCACGCACTGCGTGATATGAAGACAAGTGACACAGTGAAAGGCAAGCTCAGCGTAGTCAGGATCGACGTCTTGCTCAGATAAACCTCCCAGTAATAAGATTGTGCAAGATGAGATTATATGTTATTATAACATATTACACATGTACCCGCATTACACTATTAATGAGCGTGAAATTCAATGGAATAGTTTTTGATCATAATTGGTGATAATTAATGTAATGTACCCCCTTTCTCTTTTAATTTCTGTGTCCTTTTTATAGATTATTTCGACTTGCCATCTTATTTTTCTTCATCAGTGCTTCAACACCGTTATTTAGGTTAGAGTTCTATTGTTGAATTGGGGCGAATGTCCACCGCTGGCTCAGCCACATTAAAATTAATCATTGTTTATGTTTTATGCAATATATTACTTACATCCTTTAGGTAAATTACTATAAAAAATGACTGGCATTACTGGAAAAGGGCACAGCCCATAAAAGCCCAAGAATAAATTAAGAGTTATCAGTCCGAAATGATCACAGTGAGTATTGCATGTACATACATGGGCATCTGAATGCATCATAATGTGCTCGTCATTCATTACTATCATAAAGTTTCAACATCTATCATAACGCATCTTAGACGTTATGATTCACCTAATTCTGAGCAATTGACAATCATTACGCACAGCTGGTGCATACCGCATGGCCTCAATTACTAGTACATTGTAGTACACGAACCAAAGGTGACATCTTGCTCACGCACACAATCACTAATTGCAGCAATTAAGGTACCTTCTCTTCGTGATAATGCTCTCTCTATTCTATTGTTCCAAACATTCAATAAAAATATGTAACGCTGTTCGGCGCCAGCTCTGCTCTGATTTTACAAAGTCGGTGGAGTTGGCTTCTGGGCTTCAAAGTTCTTGGTAGTAACGAAAAAAAAAAAAAAAACACAAACTTCTTGATGGTATACAATATACATGATGTATATGTTCCTCAATTATCTTTTATAGGCTATAGAAATTTAGAAAGGTGGTTTATTTTGCCATCCTTTAGTATTCCACAATTTGAATTATTTCAAACTACCTTTTAAAAGTTTGAAATAAATAATTATATGCACATCATAATTTGTACACGTACAAGGCGAACCACTGGATCTAATATTGATATTAAGCCTGTAATATTCACATAACACTTGAGAAACAAGCTGGTATAAATCAGTGAGTCACAGCAGCATCTGATAAGCTGATAGACAAGATACATTGAAGGCAGAAGGTTAGAGGATTATGGCTGATAGTGTTTAATATGCGTACCCTAGGACATTAGGATTTACCTCTGCTCAATATGATTTCCGGCTTTGAAATGTTGTCAACACAATGGCTTCCATATCTCCATAAGCGCTACTCAAAAGTGTATGAAGGATGCTAGCCTACTGCTCAATTTGATTCAAATTGGGATCCTATAGATATATCTACTGTGAGATTACAATTTATGATCTGAATCTGGTGGTTGAATCAATGGAAACTAGTCACACCCTGTTACTCCACCTCTGTTACCTGTACCAAAATTAATGGATGTATATAATTATGATGAGTCCAGATTACATTATAACCCCTTTACTATCAGACAAGAAGAATTTGCTATCTAGAATTAGGACAGCAATGTTCGACCGTTAAATGAAGCAAATTTTTCAGACAAAAAAGGCAAAAACTGTTTACAGATCATATTATTTAATCGAATCAATTGAATAATATGAAAGTATAATTTTATACAACATGAACATACTCCAGAGCAAAGTAAACTAAATTCATCTTTTAAACCAAAACATTTGGAACAAAAGGATTCTATCAGTAGAAGTGTAGCATGCGATGTGTTAATTGAAGAAGAAAACAAAGGTAAAATAAGTGATATTTATATACATCTAAGTGAAGTACTACCTAAGGCAAAAAAAAAAAGTTTTCTTTCTTCAATCGAGTATTAAGAAGCAGTTTTGTAGACATAAGTTAAATATTCATCTTCAAACTCTTGGTCCGTATGTCCGTATGTTTAATGTTTTGATTAATATACCAAAAAAAAAACAAAAACAAAAAATACATGAAAAGAAAAACTCACAATTTTCATCACAGACCTTTAGAAGAAAAACAGATATTTTTTCTTTTTCTTTTTCCAAATGATTTAAATTGTTATGTGCGTACTTCAGTATGATTTAATCCATACTAACTATATGACAAAGTAATTAAACTGATTTTGCATATTATTGCATCTTCATAATTTATTATTATCATTTTTCCCTGATTTCAGTTTCCAGTTAAAATTTTCTTGTTGTAATTTTACTACTCTTGAGGAATCAAATATAATTTCTAATGCACAAAAAAAAAAATCTGTTTCGGATATTCAAATGTGGAGATGAAAAGATAAATAGTTTGACATGACCCAAACCTTTTTAAAAGAGCACCCCACAGAATACACAAATTTCTTTTTGGTGAAAAAGAAAAAAGAAAAAAAAAGATTAAAAGAAGGAGAGAAAAAAAAAAGGTGTAAATAATGAGGTGTGCTTTTTGGAATAATCAACATTTAATTCTGTCAGCAGAAGCAAGAAAAAAATTCAACACATTTGGAACAAAATTGAAACGAAAAAAAAAAATATCAAAACCTGTTAATCATTAGAAGGCTGACTAGACCCTTTTAAGAAAACACTATCATAATTTTTACAAATTCTTCCAAATTTGAACTTAAAAAAAAAAAGAAGAGAAAAACCCAGATGTATTTAAATGTTTGTTTGAGAGCAAAATAAGAATGGGAGAAACAGCAGCAGATTAAACATTAAGAGAAAAAAAAAAAAAGGATTTCATATAAAAATATTTCCTTCATAATCGTGATGGTGGGGGGGGGGGAGTTTACACGAGAACCTCCGCTTCCCCACCACCATCCTCTTGTCAATTGACGTGCGGCTGCAGTTCAGAGCTGATAAATGTCTTCAGCCGTTCAAGGTACTGGCTATACAGTTCCACATCATTGTGGCCAGCGCCCTCTACCCACAGTGGCTCCACCGTGCGGGGGCAGCGTTCGTAGATGGCTAAGCCGTGCGAGAAGTCAATGACTTCGTCTTCCGTTCCATGGATCACCAAGACAGGTGAGGTTATTTTCGGAACTTTGTCAATGCTGAAAAAAATATTTTATAAATTTATATCTGGGAGTGAGGCCAGGTCTGTGAAAGCTTACCTTGGGAAGGCATCAAAGAACCAGGTTCGTTTGGTGTCTGGGAAGGCCACGCGCATGCCAGACATCAGCGGGGAGTGCAGGACCACGGCCCCCACCTCGTATCTAGCAGCTAGGTCAATGGTTGGCACGGTGCCAATACTCTGGCCGTACAGGATGATTTTCTCAGGGCTGATGCCGTAGCGTGTGCGTAACGTCTGCCATGCAGCCTCAATGTCCGAATACAAGTTCTTCTCGGCCGGTTTACCAGAGCTGACCCCGTAGCCCGAGTAATCGAAGCTAAAGATGTTGCAGTTGATCCGTGAGCCCAAGCCAATGTAGAAGCTGGTCATCTGACCCAAATCCACGGCATTTCCGTGGCTGAAGAGCACTGTGTACTTGGCTGTTGGGCAACAGCGAATGTAGGCGCAGGCGATTCTGTTGCCTCGACTAGTCCGAGTCATGAACACTTCAATCAGATCAAGATCACGCTGAGTGTACTGCCATTCTGCGCGCTCTGTCAGGTGCAAGGTGCATCGCGATCCAGTCTCGTCCTGGACGAACGAATAAGTCGGCTCAGGAGGCATGAAGGCCAGTTTGGCTGCGATCTTGGACGGGCACGGTGGACAACAGAACAGGCAACAGAGCTCGCTCAGCGATAAACCATTCATCTTGGTGGGATTCTGCAGGCGACTAACAAAGGAATAGAGGCTAACAGGACAATAATCCTGGCTGTGACCGAGGTAAAAGCTAAGATATGTGTATAACTAAGCCATCAGCTGTCATTTCTTCATAATCACACAAACAGAAGCCGATTTCTTTCTTCTTCCGGCATGACGTCACTTGGAAACCAAAACGAGGCGAAAAATTATGGAACGCCGAATGGGGTAGCGATGTATAGTAACGTTATGATTATCATAATGTTACGAATAAAATGAATTATACACTACGTTTTAAAGACAAGCACTTTTTTTAGGGGGGGGGGATGATTCAACCCAGAACTCATCGAAAAAGATGACGAATAAAAAGTCTTAAAACATGGCCAGTATATACTCAATTTAATCAGGGATTGGGAAATTGCCACGAATCGTCCGTAAATTTACAAGGTAAAGTACTAAGTTCCATTCGTCAGTCATTTCAATAACAAAATGTAGGTCTAATTATGTAAACTATTGATTATTATGTAAATGTTTTACATGCATCGCAAATTTACAATTTACTTTCTCTGGTTGCCATGGCTATAGTAGATGGCTGCGCGATTGATGTTTGCGTGCGTGCGTATACCCGAATAAAACCTATCTGGCTGTGATATTTTGAGTTTGTTAATTTACGCGATTTAAATATTCTGAGCTAAAACGAGCTCCTATTCTGGCAGGTGATCGATTACTACATTATTTCGGATTCAAAGAGGGACTATATATAGTCGAGCTTTATCTTTTTCAATCAAATATTCCAGTGATTGAAATATTACAATCAATATTTTACATAATATGTCCCGTCATGACTAAAATGAATTCATCATGTACTTTAATGTTTATTTCAAATATTTTACGAAGTTCGTTCATTCAACTAAAAAAAATTAAAGATCCAAGTAGCGTTATGATTCTGCAAATGTGTCTGCGCACTGTTGATGCGATGTGATTTTGAACGTTGCAATGGACGCTCTCAGCTCTGGAGTATTTTAATTAAACAGAGAAGCGTCGTTTTATCCCAGTTGATTTAACGGTTGGTCCAGATTGAAGGAAACAGGTACAGGGGCTTGCTTTTGGACGATATCTTTAATGAGTGAATTCACTAAATCAATGAATGATATCAAAATGAGCTGCTAGTAGGAAATATTACTATTAGTATTATAACCACAGGGAGTCTTACCAGTGCGCTCTGGAATCTGGATACATGGAATGCCTATGCAGCCTTCTAGACAGTATATAATAATATCAAGGGAAGTCACTGATTTCTCAGAAGAACAATAACAAAGCCTCGGACGCTACATTCCCCTCACCGGAGAGAGCTGAGGCTTCGGATCTGGCAACATTATGAATAAATGAACCTATAGACACCAAAAACTCCACCCGGCAGCGACTAATTAGTCATTAATTGCACAAAAATGTGTTCATTTCCAAAACGACTAGCAACGGGTACGATGGCTGCAGCATTCGACCTTCACCTTAACAAGCCGCTCAGTGATTGATCAATAATAGTCCAGCTGAGAAATGCAATTGAAATTAATCACAGCATTCATTCGATAGAGATCAGTCCAGCAGTATGATTTTATAAATTATTCCATGCATATAACGGTATTAGATAATTTTATAGTTCGAAATACTGGTTATAAATTCTAAAGTTATTAGATAGATAACACAACATGTTTTGAGGTATATAAAACGATTCTAAACATATACACCAGAGGGCGCTGTATGTGTCGTCTGCTAATTCCCGTCAAGTCAACTTACTTAAATGCAATGTGTCTTTCAACTCCAACTCCTTTTTCTAGCCTATTTCATGCTCAATTTGACTCTCAGAATAGCTTTTATTGTTCGAGAGACAATTACAGACAGGATGTTTCACTCTAAAGCCAATCTGTTAAATTAAGAATGTATCCTGAGCTCTACACTTTTGCAGCTCCATTTCGGTTTTAAGGATTTTATTTCGACATTTAGCGATTGTGAGTTCGCTGCAGGCTGAAAATTTGCTGCGGTCCGACAAAATGGATGCATCATACCCGTTGCTAGTTTGTTTTGCAACTGATTGGATTTTTGGCCAATTAATGAGTAATTAGGCGTTGCCGTACGAGATTGTTGGTGTCAATCGTTTCATTTATTGGTGATCTTGCCAGATCCGAAGTTTCGGCTCCCTCTTTTGAAGAGAAGATTGCTTTCGAGGCAAGCGTCCTAAGATTGACAGGAATCAGTGACTTCCCTTGATATTATATATATGGACAGAAAGCACACACTGCATTGAGTTTTATCCACATCTGCTCGCTCACTGGTAAGACCCCCTGTGATTATAACAGTAACTGTAACTGAGTAACAGGTATTAGGTAGGCCTATTAGTAATAGTTATTATAGTAATACTAATACTCTTATAATTATTAATAGGTATTACAGTAATTAGCCTTACTCCTTAGTCTCGTTCCAAGCCTCTAAAAAAAATCTCTCACACTATGACTTAGTAGAGCAACGAGTATCTTCTGGTCATCCATTCATTCATTCATTTTATGTTCTTCTCTTGGCTGTGGTTATTCGTACATTACCGTACGAATGGTTTCCAGCGCTATTCGTACATTATTCTCGATCTCGCGAGAGCTTGTGCCTGTAATGACGTAATCTCACGATACCATATTCGAGAACGGGAGTTAAAAGATTTAAAACAGGAAGGCTGGATTGCCCCGGCTGTGGGATCAGAGCAGGCAGCGGTCACAGGCGACTGCAACAGTGTGGTCTCCCAGGTGGCCATCGCAAACCTGGCATGAGTACAGGTCTTTCTCCTTGGCCATCGCCTTCAATGTGGAGAGAAAGAAGTTAAAGGCCCCTGCCTTGAAGCAGCCTTTCATCATTCTCATCCAGGAGCTGAACTGGCATCACTCAAGATAGATGGCATAGATCGATCGCATCTGAGGCTCTATTAGGAGTAATCCAGTCCAAAACAATGCCATCCTGTTCCAGACTTGGAAGCTGGCAAAAGGGAGTGGGCTATGGGTGTAGTGTACGCAATGCTTGGAATGGTGGTCATTTTAATATTAAAATGATATTAATATTAAAATGCAAAAGCGATTTTGCTTCAGTAGCTACTGTACATTATTATTGCACATTCTTGTTTGATTTAATAAAATTATTATTATTATTAATTATCAGGTTATATTAGCAGTTTGCAAATTCAATATTGTTATAATTATAGTAATAGCTGCATGTTGATTACATGTTGACAGACTTAAATTCAACAACTTTCCAGTGCTACTCGTGTGTTATTCACGGAGTTGGAGGCTGTTTTAAATTTGTTAACTCCCATTCTCGAATATGATCTCGTGATATTATGTCACTACAGACACAAGCTCTCGCGAGATCGAGAATAACGTACGAACAGCGCTGGAAACCATTTGTACGGTAATGTATGAATAACCACAGCCAAGAGAAGAACATAAAATGATAAGATAAGATAATGATAATATAAGATAAGGTCCTTATTTCATTTTAACTGACGACATCAACTTTCTTTTAGCAGGATGGCCGCAAGATCGGAAAAGACTCAGAAAGCTGAGCTAATAAAAGAACTTCATCGAATGAAGCTGAAGTAAATAATTTCTATTATTGTTTTATTATCAATACTAATCTTTGATATGTAGCATTGATAAATTGGAGCGCGAAAAATCAAACCAGATTTACAACAAACACAGCGAACTCTACCAAGAATTTGCGACTCTGCAAGAGATTGATCGCAAATTTGAACAGGATCGGAGAACGTCTGGTGGGTGGCTGTTTCATCATCAGCGCAGGATTTTTAATTACGTTTTGTTTTTCAGGAAGGAATACCGAACAGACGCTCGTGAAGATCAAAAGTCAGGTTGCTAAATTTCGCCGAGAAGTCAAAGAAGTGAAACCAACACCTGAATGTAGGTCAAACAAGGATGTTCATGGACTCGTAATTATTACAGCTTGTGCTGTAAGATATTTAAGAATGACGACCAAAGGGTGCATAAAGATATCAGTGTCAAGTAATATCAGTGTTTAGTACAGGTAATTACAGTTGGTTTACTCACAGCTGTGTGTCAAATTGAGTTAAATCAAATTTTAAATATATAAAAAATTAATCAATAATGACACAATTGCTTGCTGTATTTTGCATGTACATTTCTCTCCACAGTCGTAGAGAAGATTAAAGTTCTTATGGAAGACATTGAGGTCCAAATCAACAGTTTTAAAGACGCCCAGCGACTGCAGTGAGTTCTCTTTCAATCCTCTCCAGAAATCGCGATCATTAAATCTTGATTTCAGATACGAAGAGTTGCTAAGAGATGAGCACATAGTAAACTTGGAAGTCACAGCTCTGGAAAAACGCATCGATGTTTGGGCTTCAATGAAACCGGGATCAGCTCACAACACTCGTTCTCAGCATCCAACCAAGTTACCCTCGCACAGAGACGTTCACCGATTCTTGCCCCCAGAGGTCACAGCTTTTGAGGTTAGAGGTCAAAGGTGAACGTTTGATTTTTTTATGGGTTATATTTTGTTCGTAGAGATTTGAAGCTCAGACTGGAGGACAAAGAGGAGGATGGGATGAATACGATCACGCGATGTTTCTCAAGTATCGAAACAGATCAAAGGTAAGCTTTTTATTTTTATTACTTTGCCAGTCATTTTTTTCATGGTTTTATGTGCTTTTATTACAACAGAATAAGAATGTTTTCATTGAGGAATTGGCGTCAGTAATTCCTACGAAGGACGGAGATGAAATTAGACACCATGAGATGTGGTTTCGTGAATACGAAATGCTCAGACAGCGAAAGAAAGAAGCGATTGCTGAGTGGAGACAACACAAAGAGGTCAGATTGATAATCCGTGAGGGGGTCTAATCTAGTGATGGCCAAATATTGAATTTGTCCATCATCCGAAGTCGAAGCTTTTAGCAGTATATATTCGTTGAAGCCAAATACTGAGCCGAATATATACCCACTCCATTGCAGTCATATTTTTTATTGTTATATAGGCTAGTAGGATAAACCAATAAATGCCCCTTCAAGAGTAGATTGACATGTGATTGGTCAGGTTTTATCACGTGCTACGATGCTCTGCCTTCTTTTAAGCTAATAAGTTTAACGAAATTTACAAAAGTGAGCCACGCGATACCATGACGATACTCCCCTGATAAAGCCCTAAGCCCCTCAGCAAACTAAATCACGAATAAGGAAGTTGTGCAATTTTATGTTTGCTTGATCATTAATTATAATTCTATCTCTAAAGCTTATCACTTCCAATAATTGCTGACCCCACTGTTTACATTTACTTGACGACTTTACTCTTGAAAGTTTGATCTTCTCTTTAGAAGTTTAGAGTTGATTTAAAGTATACTTTGTTGATTCTCATTCATTGTTATGCATTCAAGCGTTTAATTACGTGAGTGATGCGGGCTCTCACACAGGTTACTCACAGTAAACTCAAGGGAAACAATATTTTGATATTCGGATTCGTTGCACTCTTTTCGTTCGAAGCCGAAGCTTCGAAAAATAGCCAATATTCGTAGAAGTCCGAAGTCGAAGTTTCGCCCACCACTAGTATAATCATACATTATACCATTCTGGGAGCATGCGACAAATCAGCATCGCTTATTCGAGTGCTTAAACTGTATTTTGCTCTTGTAGCAAATGGCAATTAGCATTAGGATAAGGTAAGCAATTATTTTATAATTTTCAAAGGGAAATTTGAGTATCCTGTCAATCATTCTCTGATGGAACGTGTTGTGAATGAGTCTTTGAACCTCCTTGTTTTGGTCTGTGCGTAGAAATAAACCCAGGAATTGTGGGAAAATAATTGAGGTTCACTTATTATCCTTATTTGCTAAATGTTCAATAAATGCTTATCCAAATCTGCCACCAAGTAGAAGGTCGTTCTTTGTTTTGTCGAATTTGCTGTAATATATTTATCAACTAGCTTCAGTTTTTGAGTGGTAGGTATAATAACTGGCGGTGTAATCCGCTAAACTCACTCGGAAATCAATGTTTAAGCAAAGATATCCGGGCTCCTGATTCACACTCCAATAACTGCACTTGTTTGCTTAATGCATGACTCCACCAATTCTATAATATTATATGCTTAAACATTCCTTCCAGATGGAACGTATAAATCAAAGCCTGCGAAAATCGCTCACTTTGGTTTACTATTAGAAGTTTAATTTGTCGACTGGTTCTCTTGCTTCAATGCTTGCTTGGTCCAGCATGTGTGGATTCTTAACTCTGAAAACTGACAAAACATGATCTGGCATCGTACGTTTCATCTTCCACAGTACTGCAACTGGAGTAGATTTTATCGCTCTGTTATGTTGAGCATCGATTGCACTTATTAATTACGCTTCCTCTTTCTTCTGGCAGATTGAGCGAGAAGAACCTGAGAGTTCAGATGAGGAAGACAAAGAACAGCAGAGACAAATGGAGGAACTGAAGCAGAGGAGACTTGCGGAAGAGAGGGCGCTGGCCAAAGCAGAGCTCAACAAGTGGAAGGTCAACATTTGAGAAATTTTGAGAATTTGGAAGCAAAAAAAAATAATCCTGATTTTAGGTTGAGAAAGAGCTGAAGAGAGCTGAAGAAGAACAGAGGATACTTCGAGAGCAGTTGCGGCAGAAAGACAAAGAAGAAATGGAGAGAAAACGGCAGGTGGGGGAGGGGTCATAAAGACCTAGTTTTATTAAAGGAATTAAAACAGAAAAAAAATCACTTCTTATTTTCACTTCTTCTTTTTTTCTTAACTTTTTTTTCTTTTTTCTTCACTTTTTTCTTCTTTTTTTTTTCACATTCTTTCTTGGAATAAATGATCTTGCAGGAAGAAGTGAAAGCACGTGTTGAAGAATTCAAAGAAATAAAATCAGCCGAAGAGAGAGAAAGACGGTTGGTAGAAGAACTGAGGAGGAGAGTTGAAATGGAAGAGAAACAGAAGGTCGCTAAGGTCATCGTTGGAAAACTCAAAGATCGGGTGCGTCAATGAAAATGACGGCTGCTGATTATCGCTGATTTATTTATCAATAAATTGTTTAGGACTTGGAAAAAGTCTACACAAAAAGAAATGTTCGTCTGGAGGCAGAGCGCAAAGCAGAGCTTGATAAGCAGAAAAGGCTCAACAGACTCAGAAATCAAGTGAGTCAAATATGTAATCACAATCGTATTACACATGCATGCATGGGGGAAAAACCTCTGATGAATACCATTTTATTTTATTTATGGGACCGAACAATAAGCTCAAGGAACAGGGTTTTTTTTACGAAGTGATGTTTGAGAGATCGGGGCAATCTGTAATGCTTAGCGTAAGGGAGGTTTTGAGACTAGAAATAAGTTGAAGAAGAGGGGTGTTTGACGAATCTGTGCTTGAGTTATCAGGGTTTCACTGTACATTAATGGAATCATTAATTGCATTGTAATTTCACTTGGCATTCTTTAATTAATATGAAGTTTCCATTCAGCTGACACTATGTGATGAGAACTGAATGAAATGATTTTCATAACGACGATCTGAAACCCTGGCTTTGATTCTGAGTTCTTCCACCAGGTGGCAGTGGAAGCACCACGAGATCCTTCTCGACTTCTTCGGCCCACCGCCGGATGGGTGGAGAGACAGAAGGACACGGACTCAACTCCCTCTGGAAGAATCCTCCATGCTCCCAAAAAGTATGTGCTCACAGTAGAGGGATAACATCATCAAATGAGAATAAATAACTCTTATGCAACAATGGAGTTTTGAGTGGAAATATAAGTGTCATAAGTATTATATAAATGCACGCAGCTCATAAATAATGTATGTTAATACATGCGTAATAATAATAATCTTAACTTGTTTCTTTTCCTTTCAGAGCCATTCCAACTTGGAGACAGAACATACATTGATCATTTCCCCAACTCATTATTTTGCAATAAATATATTCCTTTTTTAACAGCTTCTTTTTCTTCCCTTTAAATACACTGTAAGTACGCAAACATCAATTACACATTTTTTTTTTTTTTTTTTTTTTTTTTTCATAATTGCTGTAAACCAGGATTCCTCAAACTCCAGCTTCTTGATCGCTTTTTACTTTTAATCTCAGCTGAGGAGTGGTAATTACAATGGAATTTTCATTTCATCCTCTCAAAACAGCAGACGGTCGATTTTTTTTGCACCATAGAAGCAAAATACAGTCAAAGCTCGTTATTGCAAACCTTCAGGGGCCATAAATATTAGTTCGTACCCTTTTACATTTATTTGCTATTCCTCGATCGTCTTTAAATTTACCTGTAATCATATGCTCATCTTCTTGATCGATATCTTTTGGGTCGTTGTTCACTTCACAAATGTGTGTTTAATGGTTGTCATTTGTGAAGAAGCCAATTTTAGGATATGTAGCATTGTAATTATTGCACTGAACTCATCACAATGACATCAACAATAAAATTCAGTACATTCTGCCACGAAATGGGTTCTCTTCTTGCCAACACACCCAGGCAACACAACGTGCGCCTCACGAGCTGCTGTGACGTAATTGGCTGTCTTAACCCTCGCACAAAGCTGATCAGTCAAATTGCTGTCATCGAGATCATCAACTAGCTCTAGATCTGTGATACCAGAACTTCATTCAGTGCTCAGAGTGGGGCTTTGGGCTTTCGTTTCCTTGTAGCAGCATAACATCTCTTTGAGCGCGAGTCGGAATTTGGTGCCTCCCAAACAATAGAGCATGAAGTTGATGGCGTAGTTCAGAAAGAGAAGCATGCCAAGAAAAGCGTTCACCAGATATGCCAGGCAGAAGGACTCCAAGTCAACGTGAACATTCGGAAACAGCGCATTCACAATGAAAGGATAGACAATGACTGGAAAAGTACAGAGACAGAATCCAGAGCTCATCAGGAGAAGCATGACTGTCAGCTGACTTGTCCCTGCCTTTTTCTTGATGTCGACATTTTGCTCTGGCAGCTGCATCTCGTGTTGAGACGCTTGCATCTTCTGGCGCCTGTTGTGGCTAGTTTTGAGACTCAGGGCTATGATTATGTTAGCTCCCACCACGAGTGGAATGGGTACTCCAGCAAACAAAGAGAAGTCCACGTAGTACCATACATCGCTGATTGTACGCATGAGCTCCGTGTCCTTGCGGAGGTGGCACTCGGGAGCAATGGCATAACTTTCTCCAGCGCTCATTTGCTCAGCATTCCGATCATACCGCATCGTCCAGAAAATATGCGCATTGACCAAGAGGAAGGCCCCCACGAGAGAGACCCAGGTCAGGGAGATGCGCTTGCGAGTCAACCAGATCTTGGCTTTTAGGGGCTGCGTCACTGTCACCGCTCTCTCCATGCTGATCATCACGACGGTCATCGACGAAGTGTCGAACCCAACGTACGATGCAAACGAGAGAAATTGACACCCGATGTCTGTCTTCGGATCTAAGTTAATCGACACCAACGACTTCAGCCAAAATCGAGTCAGTTGAGTGTGTAGGATGAATAAATCTGAGCATGCGAGAAGCAACATGAGAATGGTGGCTGGACTGCATTTGAAGTGGCGTGTCCTTGAAACAGCGATGACCAGGAAGTTGCCGATGGTGCCGCCGACAATCAGGACTGGAGGAAACCAGAGGTAGATCGCCACCACCATTCTGTATGACCAGATTCCGAGCATCGCTTCGATGAGGCCTTCGGATGCCGCTGTTTCTTCAGTTGATTCGATGTATGCGCTTGCCTTTGTAGCCACACCACTGAGAAGTGAGCTGGAAGTAACTGTGTTCATTTCAAAGCTGAAATTCGAAAAATATTTGAATTTGAATTTGACATAGAATCATAGATTAGATACCTGCAAGTGAATTAATTATGTGAAATTAGGTTTGCATTCCATACAATTTGTTTGTATATTGTGTTGCCATATATGAGTCTGTTTTCTATTCTGTCCCTTTGTTTTGATTAACTTTTATTGTTTCATTTGTTTCTGAATTGTACAATACGAAATAAAATAATATTATTATTGTTCATTATAAATTATAATCAATTATATCATGCCCCAACATGTGTTTGTGGGCCAATCAATTTTGTTGATTTGTCAAATTCTGCCTCAGTCGAATTTGTATTTCATAAATCAATTGCCACTGGCTCGATTTATAAAGACAAACTTGGTCCCGGTGTTTTTAAATTTGATTGAACCTTGTTTTACCAGCTTTCATCCTCACAGTATAATTCATTGGTTTAATTCCTTTCAATACGTCCAGTCAGAGGGTGCCTATTTCTGTATCCATGACAACCATGCCGCTCAGGAATTAAGGGCTGATTCCAGAAAGAAACTCAAGTTACAGTGTTCAGCTAAGCACTGTATACGGGGTGATTCATAAGTATATTAATAATACAAAGTAGTATAGTATATAATATAATGAGAATTTTTTAACTTGCTTGAAGTGTTACAAAAATGCCACTCTCTATTAAAGTTCGCGCTGTGTCTTAAAATAGTTACCGTTTATCGTTGAAGTAGCCTCTTATCAAATATATTAGGCCTTTTACCGGGTCATTTTATAGCAAATATTCCAGAATTCTGCATTAACGATTAGAAGAATAAAATATATAAAAAAAGTGGTATACATTGTACACTGCAGAGTGTCTTCCCATTTAAATGATGCTATAATATCTCCTTTGTGAGCTCTGCATGCCCATGCATGGAAGTCTTCGATGCAAATCTTGATAAATATTGTTTTATGTGATCAGTCTTTGATTAGAAAATGTGACCCATACAAGTATATATTACATATATAATGTATTATAATTAACACTCACCTTTTTTTTCAAACATCCAAGTTGCAACAGCCGCTTTCAGAGACGATGCCAGTAGACGCTGGTCTTATATGCTGCGCCCGTTGATAGCTCTGGGCAACCTAAAGGCGTGGTGCAATTCGCAAACAAAACTCCAGGAGAAGTTAGGTCTGTGATCTAACTTGATTAGCCAGCCTTGTTCGTCGATCGGGGGAAGCTATATGCATGTGTACCACATTTGAGTGTTCCGTGAGAATCCAATTTCCCTTCCTTTGTGTGGATCTAACAGTGTTTGATTAGCTAACTCCAGGGTCCTAGCGAACCTTCAGTACCTTTGTTGTCACCTAGAATTGATTTCATTGTTTTATCAATATTTTCCCATCAGCATTGAAAAGTAAACGCATTATAGAGGTCGTTGCTAATGCTGAACGCGGTGCATTTTGCTCTAGCCAATCGGAACTAGGTCAGCATGATTTGGTTTTCGGCATCTCCCGACCCATTTAATAATTTGGTAATTAGGTCAAATTTTAAAGCACTGTTTTCAGAACTGCCGCAAAACAGGCGTGCATCCCATCCTTCTGGGAACAAAGTATAATTTGTGTTTAATTCCCCTACTGGGAAATATGTTTAATAATAATATACACCACGAAGCGAGTAAAAACCAAAAAATCATGACTTTGTCGAGCGTATATGAAGTATATAGATGTGTTCGAAATGTAACCCACGGGCTTTGTTTTCGTTTGTGTTTTCTCTTGTGGGAAGAGCCACAAAAGATGCGGACAGCTGGCCGATTGTAATGACTACTAACTCAGTAACTGACTTCATAACGCTCAAGCATTCCTCGCGGGCGTGATTTGCGTTATGCTTTGGATGTATAAATCAACAAACATCTTCTCCCGCGCCGTTCATTTCAGGGAATTCCGACACTCACGATTTCTGAGGAAGTGTCAAAAGTTCTGAAATCTGTAGGCCTACAATACATAATTATTTATTTCTGTGCTTCTCATTCTCTCGATTTTTAAATTTGCATGAAGGTCTCTGATCAGGCTGTCAGCAGCCATAATTATTACTTGATTAGTCAATGATCAAGTAGCTGAGAAAAGTTTTTAACTCTCTTCCCTCGGCTAGAGACGCACTGGTCAAAATTTCCGGGAAACATGCAACCGAGTGACACTGAGAAGTACTCGCATTATTCGTGAGTTGTGATGTGGCGCTTCACATAATTTGTAGCCATAGTACACCATCATGCACCTTTGTCGGATCATCAGCTTTACAGTTCTCACTATAATTAACAGCATGTTTTTCACAACGATGAGAATAAAGTCAATAAATGTTTCTATGAAGGCATCACCCAACGACCTGGAAGTCATTGGACATTTGTCACTTTTCCGTGTCTAGATGGAATAATTGGAATATATCAATAATGATATTCATATTGAAAATATTGTTTACTACTTTACATGTGTACACGCAGACATAATAATATAATTATCAAGAGGTAGAAAGTAAATATTTCTCAGCGCGGCTTCTCGGAAATGAGACATGACGAATTAAGAGACCAAGACGAGACATTCCAAGAAACCATACCATGACTGAATTATTCTTGGAGATACTAGTACATGGAGCATTAATTAACCTGCAATCGATAAAATTCGTTTTTTAAGATACATACAACACAGTCTTATGAGGAGACAAAAGCGAATAGGTGCCGTAGCACAAAAGACAAAGATGACCGAATGCGCACTGTTTTGATTTCCACGGAAAGCGTGCGAAGCAAGCGAACAGCGCTTGCATACATCATTTACTAACTAGCACTTTACCAGTGGGTCGAATGTATAATCAGCTCATGTCCACTGTTCGATCATCTACGAATATATATTTAGCAAATTGCAAGATTGCTATTTCACTTCAGCCAGTTTAATTCGATTAATAATTGAAAGTCGCTCCATGCGCCTCAAAGCGGTTGGTCCGAGCAATCCGTTTTTATTCCTGATCACTATAGCTGGTATTTGCAACGATTATAGATTCATTACAGGGTTGAAAGCAAAAGTTATTGCAGATATAATGAATGTAATCATGTAACCATTTATCAAATTAAATAATGGAACGAGATGTTACAATAGTTTTACATCATATTTATAAACCCGCACAGTCACAGCACTTCTTCTCGGAAGGAAAACAAAAACAGAACAAGGTGTTCCAATAAATAAATTATTCTCGGAGTTGTTTGGAGCAACCCAAAACAATCATAATATTTTTGGGAGATAATGTTGGAAAAAAAAAAAATAATAAAACAAAACAAAAACGATCTTTCGGAAGATAAAAATAAAAACATGTTTACGCTTGCGTAAATTCCACGTCAGTCCTGAATAGGATGATGAAATGGAGCGTTCTCATATTGGTCAGGAAGCATCTGACGTCAGATGCAGAACTTACCACCCGCGATATTTTTTGCCGGGTCGGGGTCCATTGGGAAAATGCACGTGGAGTTCATTGGGACAGTATTCTTCACGTATCCAGAAGGGGAGGATATTGATAATGTCGACCTAGGTGATGTGGCTAGCCTTCTTCCAGGGCCGAAACCCTGTAATTGTAGTGCATTTATGCAAATGGATATTTCAGGCACACTTATGGGCTTAATTGTATTCCATTTCGACCCCAGCAAACACAGAACGTTAGGCAAACGTGGGAGACACGTGTAGGTAACCTTCCCTAACGTTACAAAATAACGTTATCTAACGTTACTCAGGATGGGGGCAATAACGTTATCTAACGTTACCATGGTAACGTTAGGTAACGTTACTGTAACGTTATCTAACGTTACAAAAAATTTACACCTAACCTAACCAAAAATAACTTAACCTAACCTAACCTAACCAAAAATAACCTGCATAGTAACATGATATACATGCACCTCATGTTGTTTTAACGAACCCTAATTAAAGCCACTGCATAACGTCTAATCTCATATTAAGTTACCAAACTTCATCAACCATTAGCTGCATATGTACAATTACCGGCACGTGTGTATCACGTTTGCCTAACGTTAAATAACCAAATATTTACACCTAACCTAACCAATAATAACTTAACCTAACCTAACCTAACCAAAAATAACCTACATAGTAACATGATATACATGCACATCATGTTGTTTTAACGAACCCTAATTAAAGCCACTAAAGCCACTGTTCGTTCAGAAAATCAGGATGAAACCACCAAATGCGGGCGTTTATAATTCGATTCACATTCACCGCGTTTGAATGTGATGACCTGCTGATCAGCTTTTCCTGCCACGATAGCAGGGACGCATCAGAAGTTCAGAAGAATTAAAAGTTTTTTAGTTCCGCATTTACGATCTGTTCTTTGTCGATGTGAATTCTATCAACTGGAAATTTATTTTCTCTCTAATCGGGGCGTTATGAATCGAGCGAACTTCGAGCGTCTTTTTCAGTGAGCGGTCAATCCATGCTATAGAGTGTCTCCGATTAAAGAAAGGACAGAACACAAGTAAGTGTTTGCAACGTAGGGCCTACTCAACATCATAACGCAGTCGACATCATAGCGCACTCCTTACCACTCCTCCAACTCTTGAAGAACATAATTATTTCGAAGTGACTCCGTTTACAACAGCTCATGTAATTTTTTTTTTTTTTTTTTTTTTTTTTTTTTTATTATTATTAGTATTATTTATTTTTTAATAATTTTTTTTTTGGTGTGCAGCCGCTGTATACGGAACGTCCAAGCCGTGATTTTCCGGATGCTCCCGACTGGCTCCGAACCTCACCGATCGCAAGTCATATAAACGTACATGCGTATATTATAAGCAATAAAAACTCACATTATAAGTTATCATTGGTGTACACATACATAGTAACCATGTTCCCAATTTTAACACAGTGTATGAACTACAATCATGTATTATGAGCAGAGAGAACCTATTGATGCATAAATTCAGACCACAAATATTTGCGCTGACATTTGCGCATCAAATAACACAAACTATATTCATGTCGTCAAATGGAAGCTCATTATTAACGCAACACTAGCACAGCATCATCGCAAGCGAACACCTCATGGATTCCACAAACGCCAGTAACGTTCTCAATTTCCTGAAGGTCTCACCGCTGACCCCAGTGGTCAGTTCCTGCGTCGTAGTGGTCAATCTGTTGATGCTTCTAGTCGTCGTAATCAACAGAACCCTTCTGAAGACCATCAGTCCATTCATAGCGTCCTTAGCCTTCGCCGATCTGATTGTCGGATTGACAATGGTTCTCAACTATTTCAGAATCGGAGCCCAGTTGTTGACCACTCTGGGTATCACAGCTTCTGTGTCGCACATAATGGTCATCGCGGTTGACCGCTGTGTGTCAGTAATGGCGGCGATGACCTACCAAGCCACGGTGACCAACCGTATAATCAGCGTCATCATTCTCATCCTCTGGCTCGTTATCTTCGCCGTGACCTGCGTACCAGCCATCATCAACGACACTGCCGATACCGTCACCCCAATGAAGCTGGAGCTGCAACTGGGTGTATTTGGGGTGGAAACTGCGTTTATAATTGGCCTGTATGCTTACCTCGGAGCGGTCGCCTTGAGACATCACCACGCTATCAGACGCCAGGTGGCAGCATTCACGAACCAAGATAAACCCTGCATCCCAAAAGCATCTCGGGTGCTCCTGATTATACTGGCAGCGTACCTCGTTTTATGGACACCGTATTTTGCATGCTTGGTTTTTATTCTCTGTGACAGAGAGGATCTTCTTTCAGATCTGGTTTTGGAGTTTGTGTTGGTTCTCGGGATCAGTAATTCTGGGGTGAATATCTTCGTGTATGTTGTCATGAATTCACAGTTCAGATCGGCTGTTGTTCAACTGTTTAAATGCAAGAGAATGAATGATCGTGATTTAGCTTGATTGCGAGATAACTCAAGTGATATTTGTACGTAGTGAGTTGCAGCCATATGGGTATACTGTAATCATCTCGACTGTATAGAGATTTGCAAGACAGATGCATAATTATTGTGTGCTTAAGGATTGATAAAACTTTAGGATTCTCGGGATATTTGAATGTTTCACGTCATCTGGAGATATAAACCATTGGCTTCTCAAGCAAGACATCTCTTCTTTTTTTAACTCTTTTTTTTTATACTTTTTTTCTCTCTTTTTCTCTTTTTTTTTCTGTATGCGTGTGTGTGTTTAACTGGTAGGAATCAGTTATAGAAGAAGAAAACATGTCGATAATTTCAGTCGACGTAGTTCCCACCCAAACCAACACATCCATGCAGAGGAGCCTAAACATTTAGGAAACAATTCGGTTTATGCCGTTAGCATACAATGCAGTTATCGCCGGATGATCTGCACTTTCACAACTTTGACGGCAACGATCATCAGATTATTCGGAAGGGAGAAAAAAAGGTGTTGAATACCGTTGTAATTTGCAAGTAATGTGTTTATTAATTCCCGTGAGAAATAAACAAACCGGTCCCATATAATCAGAGGAATTTTACTTCCGTCACAAACACACGCACGCAAATCTCAAATGCATGCACCTCATTTGAAAAAAAGAGCTTTGCGTTGGCTTAATCGAATCGCATTCATCAGCCAGTTCAAACTCCGACTGTTCATTCGGATATTACGTGTGCTTATAGGCTATTATGGAAGTAGAAAGGGCTCAAGGTTGCCTGTGATTTACGATGTTCAGTAGTTTTGTTTTGATACGCAAAGTTCACAACAGGGAAGTTCAATCATTGAGGAAGAATAAAGTTTATTCATGATTCATTTTATTCTATGATTAAACGACCTAAATTGTTAGTGGAACGGTTGAGCATAGATGAAAACGCCACAGCAATATCGAGAAGGTAGAACTAAGGGGTGAGCAGGAGAGAGGTTTGAACATAAATAATATGTTGATTTTAGATTTATATTACATGTATATCAACCTATCAAGCTTGTGCACACATTATTCATAATGTAAGTCTTATAAAGTGAGCCAAAAGACCTTCATTTAACGCATGGTATGCAACTACGTAATGGCGTAACCTTCTTAGTATTTTATCAAATTGTTATCCGTGACAGTGTGATATCTCACCTGCCCAGTGCCAAGTATTAAAGGGATGGGGAACTAAATTTTAAGTGATGTTCTATTGACTCATAGCACCAATTGATAGCATTCCGTGCCCAGAACACCATGCCTGGATGCAAGCGTAAGGAAATAATGCATTCCGAATATCGGGGTTAGCATTGCGCCTATGGGAGAATGGCTTCCATTGCGAAGTATAGGAGGCAAACGTCAGCTGATGGCTTGGTTTGGCTGATGGCTGATTGGTCCCGTTCCCCTCGTGAAGCTATCGATTTCAGCCAATCAGAGCAGATCATCTTCGCCATAAAAGGACATCTTTGTTGTTTACGAAACGAAAGCGCATGCGTGGTGCACTCTGGCTGACCTTTTTACTGTTTCAGGATGAGAAACATGGTAGGTGTCCTAG
>KB309617.1:452713-470269 GCA_000328365.1 Capitella teleta
TCCAATCATTTTTGGTGCATCAAATAACGACTCAAAGTCCATTTTTAACCAGTTCTCCCTCCCTTTAAAATTAACGATCAGATCAGATAAGCGTTGTGTATGAAATTGCATGTATATGAATGAAACTTCTGGAGCCCGAAATGATCCTTGAACAGTGCTATTGGTAGAGGTGTGCTGGAACAAAAACGAGTGAAGATCAGGGATGTGATGCAGTTACCTGTGATCTAACACATATATTTTATAGGCGCGCTCAACCTATATAATTATCAATTTTCAAGACTCTGGCATTGTACTCAATATTTCTGTTAGGCCGATAACTTTTCGAACAACCTTCGTAACGAGTTTCAGAAGTTTTAATTTAGAAGTTTCATTTCATTGGTGTCATTACGGTTTATAAGTATGTTTCAGATATGCAATTATATATACACCACAGAGTACAGATAGGTTATAATCTAACCCTTCAGGGTGAATTTATTTTTAAATAACACGAAGTTAAGAAAAAGAAATACATATTTTCGAAAAAGTCATTCATCATCATGGTATGCATTGAATTCGAGCAAGAAAGAAAAGTTCAATTTTTCCTTCATCATGATCAACAGAGAACGCTTTGAAAGCTGCTCGATTTGAGTATTTAAGCAAACTCCTCTGCATGCCTCTCAAGTTTAATTCCCTTCATAAGCAATAATGGCGTCGTTTTTATTGGGGCGAAAAGCAGCAACGATGAGGAAGTGTTACGGTATATTATTTATCTTTCTTGGAATAACTTGCATTTCCTGGTTCACGACATTTGAAAGTCAAGAAACTCGATCTTCGCCTTCCCTTAAATTTCGTCCCCGGGTGCAAATGCCGGCTCGTGGATCGAAGGCTCTTGTCAAGGCAAAGTTTCCCTTTCGCCACTCACCACACCTTGCAACGAAGACAAGGGAATTGCCGACGATACCTCATCTTATTCATCAAGTGTGGCTACATAACGATGTTCCGCCAATTAGCAAGAAGTGGATGTCTAGTTGGATGCTGAAGCATCCGAATTGGAAATATCGGTTTTGGACTCTTGAGGATGTTACGAGATTCGTGAACTTGTTCTTCCGGCGCGATTCGCAGTGGTTCTCGCAGTTACCACCCAAGGAAAAAATGTACGTTTCCCGTTATTTTATTTTGTTGCATTTTGGTGGGGTCTTCGCTGATATTGACGTTGAGGCATTACAGGCACTGGATAACTGGACATTCAACTACAATTGTGTACTTTCGCAAGAAAACGCTGCGCATATGTATCTGTTGAATAATCAAAAGAAAGCAAGTCTTACCTCCAGTATAATGTTGTGTCAACCTCAGCACCAATTTCTATCGAAGGCAATCGAATTGTTCCGAACCACACCGACACCACTTCCAGCTCTAACGGAAGTGTACAACACGTGTCTGAATTCATCATCTGCGCATGCCCAGGGTTGGCAGAAAGACTCGAAATTGGCGATCGTTCCTAGCGAATATTTCTCCCCGAGTTTTGACGTGACACTTCTTGGAACTTTAGTGCAGATGTGTGACCCAATACATTCCTGGCAGCAGTCGCCGAAAGGTCAACTCCTCTGTCAACGTCTCCGGAGGGAAAAGTTCCGATCTGACCCCGGAAGTGAAGCATATGCGGAACGCCATTGGTTCAAAGCTCCCGTCGTCAAAAAAGAAATATCCTACAACCAAATCACGCTTCAAATTGGTGTCAAAAACTGAATCTGATTGTAACTATATATAAATGGGATATTCGGATATCCGATATCCGGAAACTTTTCAGTGGCTCCAAATGCAGTATCTAGTCATGAAAATACGCGTACAATATTGTACACGTATGTGGGTATATTTTACTTCGTTCTTAATCGACTCACAAATCTGGGTGCTCTTGCTTTCATTCCTATGAATATTTGACAGCTAATGTTTACCAATTATACATTGATTATGGAAATAAATTGCATAGTATTAATCATCTATTAAGAATGTTACTTTTTATTTTATGAAATAAAAGTTCTGCTACGCCCTCGTTCATTTGAAGGAAGAAAAATATGACAGAAATAGAAGACACCCGTGAATTGATGCGACCTAAACCAACATCATTAAGACTCCTATTGGGGAAACCCCACATCCTTTTCATAAATTTAGATCCTTTCAATAGGTCAGGGGTCAGGGGTCGTGTGATGTTACTGTAGAGAGCAGGTCATGTCTTCTGAATGATATACTGCAATGTTTGACCGCATGATCTGATGATCAGCGCGATGAAAAGACCCATTTCTCTATGAGTGAGTGATTGAGTGATGGGGTTTTAGGCTCCACCCAACTAATTCGGGTGATACGGGCGCCAGAACAGAAGGCCCGGGACCGGGGTTTCCCCCTACTCTTATCGATAAATCCCAAGTGTTCTTTATCCTGCATACCACCATAGTCAGTAGTACACAGCGCCCGGCCTTGTTACGCAGTTGGGCAGCACTGCAGAGTCACCGAAGAATTACAATTATAACAATCATAATTCACAATCATACCGCCCGTGGCCTGATTAGGTCTCGAACCCGGGACCTCGACCCTCACGGTCGGCATAGGATTGTAGACAGCGGTTTAAACCCACTGTGCTATTCGGTGCCCCCCCCCCCCACCCACCCGCCCAATTCTCTATGTATACTCTGTATAGGTGTCACGCAGGTACTTTAAGGTCAGTAAGTATAGCGCATCCTTTAATATGAATTAAACAAAAAAAACTAGTCGTTACTTGAAGTATGAGTTAGAAAATTTCAATATTATACGTAATATTATACGTAAGTTTTAAACACAAAAGAAAACACCACTCCGAGGAACAATAAAATCCCACACCTTTCTATTAAAAAAATATTTGTGTGAATAATTATTCAGGAGTATTTAGGTGACCTCTTTAATACTCACATGCATACTACTTATTAGTTGTCAATAAACAGGGGTGTATAGGTTCTGTGTGGTGGCGAAAGGGCGACGCCCAGTGAGCCCCATTCACAGTGCAAATGAGAAGGATACTGATTACTGAGTAAACTGAGTGGCGTGTGCTTTGCTAACACTTGACGGGGGTGTGGGAGGACAGGTATTTAACCCCTGTGACTCGATTGCAGGCGTGGCCTTTCTGTTGATTCTGAGTTAGATGTCTCGTCACCTGAAATAGAATTGACATGGCAGATTTTTACTCACTGATGTGCATGTTTTGAGGGTGAAAATATGATGAATAATGCGTCGCTATTTATATTTATAACATAGGCTTGTGCCCCACCGTTATACGTCACGGAAGACGGAACGACGAAGCATGCACAACATCATGCTCGAGTGAAAGAAAATCGGGAAAGCGCTGCCAGGAATATGAAGAAAAAAATTCGACTTATGCCCCCCAAATAAATGTCGGCAATTTCTGAACCGAGCGGGAAAATGGCCGCGATTGTTCAACACACGAGTTTTGCTTTAATTTTACAACAGACACTTTGATCAAATGTGACATAGGTGCCTGCTAGATTATTCACAACAATGTGAAAACAATGACACATAGAAAAAATACAATTGCGCTTTTAATTATTGTCTCAAGTTCACGGTCAAAGATCAAAGGTACATTTTAAGAGCAATTTGTACTCTAATAAATCATCATCCATGGAACAATGAGGATATAACATATTGTCAAAAGTTGGGAATCAACTGAATGTAAAGAGAAATTACTTTAACTCGTTCAAAACAAAGGTGAACTCATGCAAACGTCAAATGCAAAAAAAAAAAAAAAAAAAAAAAAAAAGAAAGAAAAAAGATGTGCTCCAGAACAGCTAGTTACGAATGATTGGATTAAGTTGCATTTGGATGACGACTATCCTATTATCTCATGGCACGGAATATGATCATGAATATACACATGCATAATAAACGGAGCGATATCCAAAGAAAAGGATGCCTGCCATACAGGCCCGTTGCCGGCTTTCATCGAAAGGGGGCTCGTTTGTAAGATAGTGGACCCATGCAAGCATAAATTGCAATGCAATAAAACCACCAAATAATAGATACAAATTAAGGCCCATTTTAGTGCAGCATGATCTTTTGCATATGGAAAAGCGGAAACATGGTGAACACATACACGCAGTCACGTTATGAAGGTTATGTGAGAATGTCATCCAGGCGTCTTGAGTATTGTTTGCAACTTCATTCAAAGTGGCATCGTCATCATAATTTGTACGAATCAGAACAAATGATGACAGTGTCCTTCATCTCCCAGACCTGTGAAAGTGCTCGCTGACCTCTCACATTCACGGTAGTGTGTACTGTGTAACCTATTTGAAGTGGAAGGAATAATATTTGACATGGGGCACATTTCTTGATGGCTTGAGCCAGATCAAGTCTAGAAATAAGTCTTACTCTAGACCCACATTAAAGGAAAAACGTCAACATGGTGCACTTTTCTGGTGATTGGATCTCGATAGAGCTATATATACATGGAAACATAATTAAATTGTATATTATGGGCATCTCTGTTCAAAATAATATAAGTTCGTTTAATGTTTGTCTGAATACTGATATGATAATCAGCCTTGCAGGATAAATATAGGTAAGCATCGGAATTCCTGTCGCTGTCGCCTTGCGCAGCATTACTTGGTATTGCATAAACATGTTCGTTATATTTCATCATGCAAGAAGCCTAAAGGTCAAATGATATATGCCCTCACAACGCGTTAATGCGAGCAATCAGTCCGTGTCACTTTGCATGGCCTCGTATCTTATATTTGAAGCAATAACAATTTTTTATTACTATAATTCAGCACGGTATAAATGTAATAACAATTATTTAACGTTAATTAAACGTTACGTAAATGTTGCATAAACGTTACGTAAACGTTAAGTAAACGTTGCGTAAATGTTACATAAACGTTACGTAAACGTTAAGAAACGTTACGTAACGTTACGTAAACGTTCTGAATTATCACGGCTTGCCCTCTGTACGTAGCCGGCGGCTAGTAAGTAAAATGAACTGTATTAATCCAGACTATTCTAGAGAAGAACATTTTTTATCAATGGGCCTGTATATTCGTGTCAGTTTCATTAAAATGACACACACGTGAGGAAGAGGGATGCACATTAACGGTGACTAGCCTTTAAAATGTAGACGGAATTCAACATTGAACATGTACTTCCAAGTAATCAGAGCGTGATTACTAGCACCAAAACTATCTGCAAATGAGACAATTAGCATACTTACAGCCATTAAATGATATTCGTATTGAAAGGAATGGTCGTGTACACCATGCAGTAACTGTGAAATTAATAACTCTATATCGTGTCTATACACAGGGATTGTCTTAATTGGTCGTGAACCGGAAACTGGTCGGTCATAGACCCGTAGATTCTTGTTAGAAGCAGACAAAACATTCCGAAATGAGGAAAACTGTAGTTTAGAGTCATAACGTTTTTTTGGGGCTGAAAAGTTCCATTGGCGGCTGGCCTCGAAAAATAACCAGCATTGGCGCAGACCTTATTGGCGGCGGCGGTGGCTTAAGGTGCAAGGTGGCGGCTTACGGGTCTATGATAATTATATTATTAATTATTAATTATTATTAATAATTCAATGATTACAGAACATATTTTTTAAGAGGCATATGCATATAGCATAGAAGATGCTTAGTAGAATCACTCTGTGACTGAAACACATACTACTACTGAACAGCAAAAAAAACGTCACACGAAATGAATACGCATAATTAGATCAATCGGGGAAGTGACATATTGAAATTTTAAGAGTATTTAAACGGGATTCAGAGCCGGATCGTGCGGCTTCGAAATCGACATGCGTATGTATTGATAGCAACAGAATAATAATAATAATAATAATAATAATAATAATAATAATAATAATAATAATAATAATAATAATAATAATAATAATAATAATAATAATAATAATAATAATAATAATAATAATAATAATAATAATAATAATAATAATAATAATAATAATAATAATAATAATAATAATAATAATAATAATAATAATTGGTTTTACATCAAAAATTCACCCAAACAACTGACGTGTCAATTTCATTATGTGAATGAGTAATCTGTATCGATGCCTCGTCCATTTTCCACCTTGATTTTTGGGATGCCAGGTATAATAGAGGCACAGCGATAGCAGGCAATAGGGATGTTGTGTGCGAGAATGGTTCCTCATCATTTTGACGTCCATTTTTTTTTTTTTTTTTTTTTTTTTTTGCTACTGAAAGGGGTACTGTCCAAGACAAAGCTAGGACGGGGGAGCTACAGTGACCAATTGGGGCCAGGACAAATCCACCCCGATTCCGGATCTCCAGAACCAATTCTTCCTTTACACAGTATCTCCAACCGCCGAAATTGAGTTGCATTGTCGCGTGATAAGTGCGGACAATGTTAAGCGCCGTTCTCATAATTATGTGCGGGAAACACGCAGTATTCTCCCTCTCACTAGTTTATGTTTGTGCGTTCACATTTACGGCTGCGTTTATGCGTGCGGAGAACGCACGCATTCAGATGGATCGGTTTTGAAAATTATTTGCGGCGTGTTTTAGCAATACGCCAACCGGTTGCCATGGAAACGCACGTTTTCAATCGCATGTTCAATGGAACATTATAATGGAAGATTCCGATGAAATTATGGCCCGCACGCACGGAAGTACAAAAATTAGCAACAATACAATTTGCAGGCGTAAACGCACGCACGCATATATAATTATGTGAACTGTGCTTTAAGCGTCGGCTTCCTGATGCTGAGCTCACTGCTCGCCGCCCATTCTGAGTTCCAATCCTGACCCCTCCACTCCACCAGAGACTCCTCAGTCCGGTCAGAAACATCGCTGGGAGCACTCGAGACGTAATTTGAACAATTATTCTTGAGCTTTATTTTTAAATTTGGTTGAAATCGTTTGGGAAAGAAATGAACATGCAGGCAGGCAAAGATACTCCATTTAGAAGGGTTACATGGAGTATCTTTGCTATTTCGATGCATCCGACTCATCCCATCTGAGGCTTCTCTTAGCATATGTTGCATCGTGTTTCTTTTGCTTTCAGTACATTCAGACCGGAGCCAATATTTTACCAGTCCAAAACTCTGATTGCGACTGGTTTAATGGTGGAAAGTCACAATAATTACCCCAGTTTAACTTTCAATTAATGCTCAGAATACATTTTATAATGAAAGGTAATGAAAAAAAAAAAAAAAAATACATTGGATGGAAACCATGACTTTATTGCAGATCACATTTCCCAAATCGAGATATTTACAGACAAAAAAACAGACATATTAAGTTTCTCACATTATACATATAACACGGGAGAGAAAAAAAAAAGCTTCTTGTTAGAAAACAAAAATGGAAAAAATCTCATGGAAACTATAAAAAAAAAATAATTGCATTTTCTGAGAGAAATTAATTTGCACAGAAGAAAAATCATTTGTATTTTCAATGTTCATGCCATTTTGTTGACAACCGCTTGATGCAACGAAGACAGATGCGACGTCCATTTATCCAAAGCATTGTAGCGAGCACTGCCAAGACTTTCGCGATTCAATTCAAGAACTTGATTCACTTGGTCAATTCGACCACTAACAGTGCTGCAAAGAAGAAAATAAATTACAAAAAATGATAATTTTACAATTTCCGTATATTCTTTTATCACAATTATATTTAAAAATCGGTTACTCTCCTCATTACCAAGAATGGAAGGTTTATCATTTTGAATGGAAGGTTGAAATAATATAAAATTTAATTTTTTTATGACTCCTAATAATAATAATAATAATAATAATAATAATAATAATAATAATAATAATAATAATAATAATAATAATAATAATAATGTTAATGAGTTATAATATTAATTATGATCTGAATAACTTACTTATCCAAAATGCATGAAACCAGGAGATTTTCAACTTCACATACGTCGATATTGAGCTCCTGAAACAAACAAACAAACAAGAGTAATCAAACACCTCAAAATCAACCGACATCCGCACCTTAGAAATGAAAGGGATGTGAATGCGCGTATAAGGTTTGATCAGTTTGATCAGCACTTGGGTGCGGATGTTCCGTAGCAGATCCTCAATGTGCTCCCGGATGAAAGGGTCTTCCATGATATTACGACGGTTTGTTCGCAGAATCTTCTCAAACTCATTAATGTCGTTGTTTTGGTATGAGCTGAAGTAAAGGGTCAAGAGGTCATTGAAAGGACAAAGGTCAGCCTCACCTGACGAGATTGGTCATAGCGAGGATCTCCGGGTCATTCTTGTACGGTTTTGCTTCCTGGGAATCAAACGGGTTGATCCCGGACTTCATCAACATGTTGGCTAAGACGAGGTACTTCAGACATGTAGTGCGTCTGAAAGGCAAGTGATTTAATTCATTGAAATGATTGATACAAAGTTGTGTCACATGCATACAATCAAAGACGTGTTTCCATGGGAACCAAAAAAGTCTGACTGGATTACAAAGCCAGTTCTGATGTCACAAGCAATAGATGCTGCCAAAGCTTGTGTATATTATTGATCTCTTGAAAGATTCAGTAAATAATTAAGCTACTCATTAATTCACACTTATATCACATGTGTTAGAGTACAATTTCAAAGGAATGATCAATTTCTTTCACAGAATGAAAACCCAAAACCAGTATCTCACTGCCCTATAACACAGTTTGTCAAATGTCCCAAGGGACGCGAGCTATCAGCATGCGAGATGAACTTTGCCGGAAATCAAAAACTTATTCTCTCATGAAATATATCACGAGTCGGTTGATGGTGTCGATTAACCAATTCCGATTAATCACAATGACACATTTAATTAACATTTAAATATATAAGCTGGTATATAAACGCAGCAAACATATTTTAGGAAAACTCATAGAATGGAGTGAAGAATAAAATCAGATTGTTTAAACCCAATTGCCGACACGAAAATTTTGTTCCATAGTTCTAAGTACAAAATGGAATGAATGATTAAATGACAGATTGAGTAAATGATTAAATGATTAACCATACCTTGGGCTTCCTGATTCGTCATAGTTCTTGAAAGCTTCGAAAAAATCAGTGTGAGCCTTTTCATACTCTCCCTCACGAAGGTGCATTTTACCACCACACTCTGCGGGTTAATGAAATGTGCATAAATTAGCATACAGATGAGCACTGACCTCTGATGACCCCCATAATGAGGGGGTGGGGGATGGCAGACTTGATATGCAGGGATTGTTTGTACAGCGCTTTCAATTTCTTGTTGTTTTTCTGTGCTGTGTACATCTGGATCTCGAGAGCGTAAATCTCCAGCAATTGCGTCCCTTTCTTGAGATCATCCTCACCATCCGCGGTCTGTACGATTAAATAAATAAATAAAATAAATAAAAATGCACAAAAAAAAACTGACCTGACACGATTGGTGCAATTGCTTGAGGATTCGCTGCAGTTTATTCCAGTCTTCTCGGTCAAAATGAAGTTTTCCTAATTTTGTGTTGGTTTTGAACCATAGTCGATCGTTCTTGGCTTCTCTTAACGCCTCAAGAGTTGTTTCGTAAAAATTCTGCAACAGTTCCATCTGAGAAAGAAAGAAATAATCAATAAAATAAAACAAGAAGAAAAATCTCCCGGCATAATAATAAAAACCTGTTTGGACGTTGAGATGTAATCCAAGATGGAATTGATGGATTTCTCAGAATAATTCCTCGTCACTGCACTTTTAATGTAGAGGAGCAACTGTTTATAGCGTGCCATCATTTCAGCAACATTTCCCTGTGACAATAATAACAGTGAGAACTGATAAATCATATATTCCATAATAACAAACCAATTTGAAGTTTATCTTAATCATCTGTTTCAATGCTTTGAAACCCCATTCACCCTTATCTTTGCCCTCCAGATCCAACACCTGCAAACAGAAATTAAATTAAAAATATTCTTTTTCTTAACCACATGTAAAAGAAAAAAAAGAGAGATTTGATCAAATCAATTTGAGAATTAGCTTTTGACCTTCTGGAAGCTCTCCAGAGCGGCTCTAGGGTCATCGTCCTTGAGGGCCTTTGAGTTGTAATACTGGTTCTCCAAGTCGACATCTGGTTCGGAATTGCTGTCTTCTGAATACTCCTGAAAACAGATCATGACAACACAGCTCACAGCTTAAGCGATAGTATCATGTGGTGATACGTTATGTGAATTGATAATATCCATGAACATCTCCATAGCCATGGCTCGTAATGGTATCCGTAGGATTACGGCAGTGACAACGGACGCATTTTAGAGCATGGAATCCTCTAAATCATGGTTCGCAACCAGGGCTTGAATTTGCTTTCCGTACAGCGAGAACAGTGGCTTCTCATTGTAGTATGTCAGTCAATGATACATCAATAACACATCCAAGCTGGCTGAGGCTGATATCACTGGAGTCACTTTACAAAGATCCAGTGAATAAATTGGAGTCAAACTAGAGGGCTTTTCCTTATTGCTGATCCCGATTAAACAACTCAAAATTAGATAAAGAATTAAAAATGTAATCATGACAAGCTAATGCATATATTACATTACATTACAACCATTTCAACTGAACACTACATAAACATAAATAAAGTCAGTCACTAAAGAATTTTAAGAAAACAAAACTTAAATCAGTACACTGGTCCGGTGACAAATGAGTCACTCCTAAGTAATTTTCCTCTATTCAGAGCCGAGACTGGCCCACTTCCCCTGTTATGTGGTACCTACCACCATCACAAGTATCAAATACTAAGAAACAATAAGAGTCAGGAGTGATAAGACGTCAGAGTCATAAATTAATTGGGCATAGTTGAGGAAGAAATAAGTTATTGTGAGCGATAATATAGTTATTTCGATCGAAGTTAGACCTACGAGGGGGCCGAAATGCGGGAATTAACAAATGAAACGGAATTATGAAAACCCAGCTGTGAACTTGAGTTTTAAATAATTAGTAAATAATACGAAATTTGCAAAAGAAGTGTGAATTTAAAGGAGAATTCACCAAATCATAATCCTCATCATCGTCCACCATAAAATCGTCGTCCGACATCTTGGATGAAAATTAATGCTACAAACCATTCACAAATATAAAAACCGTCAGCGGAATTGTATTATTGCGTTTGTCGGCCTTGATCCCCTGTTGAATGAATGCAACAGTGTGCAATTATGACATTGATATCAGGGTATAGTGCTACTAAATTTTTCTGTGTTCTTGCAACTTGATGCAGAATTTCAAATCGGAGTGAATATTGAGTGAAATTAATTATTAACTATTTATAATCACAAGGGGAGCAAGAACTACAAGATTCTTTCGGATTTGTGCAGCCCGGCTTTACCCTTGACGTTGGCGTTCGACCGCATGAACGGGTTGTTCCGGACCCATTTCACGTCACCAAAGTCTACAATCGTGGCCAGATACGATTTCTACAAGAGAAATTGGAAGTCAACAGAATCCATCACAGAATTTGTCGTAAGACTCCGATATTTGGCCAAGGACTGTGCTTTTGGCAATAGTTTGGAGACTATGTTGCATGACAGGTTGGTGTATGGAGTGAAAAACACAGTGATACAGGGCAAGTTACTCACAGAAACAGGAGATTTGACATTCGCTCGGGCTCAAGAGTTGACCATCGGCATGGAGAGTGCTTTCAAATACGTGGATAAAATGAGTCATTCTTCGGCTGAATCAGCGAAGGTCAACAAGGTCAAGGCCAAAAGTTCAAAGCCGCTGCAGCAGCACCATTGCTCCACTACCGGTACCTCGCTTTCTCACTCATTTTCAAGCGGCGCCGCTGCACCATCTACAGTTTCTGCTCCAATTAAGCAGATGTTCTGCAATAGCTGTGGTGGAAATCATTCCCGCAAGGATTGCAAGTTTTGTGACACAGAATACCATAAATGTATGAAGTAAGGACATATCTAAAAGGTATGTTGTTTGAAAGAAATGAAAACAAACGCAGTGGATTTCGCACAAAGACCGCCGAATAGCGAGTACGAATACAGAGTTGATCACATTTGTGCTCCTGGGGATTCCAAGCTTTGTTTGTTACCTCTATTAGTGAACAATAAGGAGCTGACTTTCGAAGTGGACATTGGTGCCGCTGTCACCCTTATCAGCGAAGAAACTTTCCTACAGGAACAGTTCTCACGTAGTGCTCTGCTGCTCAGCGCAGTGCGCCTTACTTCATACTCAGACGACCCAATTCCCATTCTTGGCTGCTTGCCAACATCTGTGCGTTACAAGGGAAATTCCCATCAGCTTTTGCTTCTCATTGTAAAAGGCAACGGCCGCTCCCTCTTGGGCCGTGAATGAATGCGAGCTATGAAATTGGATTTACAAGAAGTACTTTGGGTGGAGACAACTGATGTAGACTCAATTTTGAATCGTTTTCCTGATCTTTTCCACGATGACCTCGGAAAATATGCCAGACCTCCTGCAAAAATTCATATCAACCCGGATGCCACTCCCATTTTCTACAAGGCCCGCTCACCGAATAGCTCAATCGGTTTAACCGACTGACTACAATCCTATGCCAACCGTGGGGGTCGAGGTCCCGGATTCGAGACTCGATCCGGCCATGGGCGTTATGATTGTGAATTATGATTGTTATAATTGTAATTCTTTGGTGACTCTGCAGTGCTGCCCAACTGTGTAACAAAGACGAGTGCTGTGAGCTACTGTCTATTGTAGTATGCAGGATAAAGAACCCTTGGGATTTATCGATAAGAGTAGGGAAGAATCCCGGTCCCGGGCCTTTTGTTCTGGCGTACATATCACCCAAATGAGTTGGGTGGAGCCGTAAAACCCCATCACTCACTCACTCACTCACTACAAGGCCCGCTCAGTTCCTTTTGCAATGCAAAAAGGGATTGAAGATTTCATCAAAAAGGGAATCAAGTCAGGAAGTCTAGAACCAGTACAATACAGTGATTGGGCATGTCCAATTGTCTCGGTTTTGAAACCAGACGGATCAGTGACAGTTTGTGGTGACTACAAGCTCACCGTGAATGGCTGCAAAATTCAACGCCTACCCTCTACCTACCATAAGAAACTTGTACACTCACCTATCCGGAGGACAACAGTTCTCGAAGCTGGAACTTTCTCAAGCTTATCACCAGATCGTCGTCGAGGAGTTTTCGAGGGAACCACTCACCATTAACACACACCGTGGACTTTTCAGACCTACGCGTCTTCCTTTTGGAGTGAACTCCAGTGGAAAAATCTTCCAACGTGTTATGGATAACCTTCTCGGGTTTACACGATGTTGGAGTTTACCTGGAGGACATCATCATCACAGGGCACAATCTGGAAGAGCACCTTTCCAACCTGAGCAAGATTTTTGAAATTTTTCATTCAAGTTGCCTCCGTCTGAAGAAATCAAAGCGTGTGTTTCTTCAGGTTTCGATTCGCTATCTGGGCCATATCATCAGTGCAGCTGGTCTACAACCAATCGATGATAAGGTGGATGCAGTTGTCAAGTTCCCAGATCCTACCAACCTTACTTCTCTTCGTGCATTTCTGGGGATAGTCAATCATTATCTTCATTTCATTCCTGGAGCCGTTGATGTGCTTCAACCCCTGAACAAGCTTCTTAAAAAGAATGTCGCTTGGCGTTGGGGCACATCTCAGAAGGATGCTTTCTCCAAAGCGAAGAAAATGCTCGTTTCTTCCCGTGTTCTCTTCCATTTCAACCCCGACTTACCCCTTATTCTTATTCTTGTGTGACGCATCTTCAATTGGAGTGGACACAGTTCTGTCACATAAGGTTAACAGACATGAAAAGCCGATTGCGTATGCATCCCGCACTCTTGTTGATGCAGAGAAAAAGTACGCTCAGATAGACCGTGAAGCTCTCGCGATCATTTTCGGAGTCAAGAAATTCCACAAGTACCTCCATGGGCCTCATTTCATTCTTTGTTCTGATCACAAACCGCTACTTTACATGTTCAATGAAGACAAGGGAGTTCCTGCGATAGTTTCAGCAAGGATTCAACGTTGGGCTATCATTCTTTCTGCCTACAGCTATCAGATGGAACATGTACCAGGAAGTCAGTGCAAAGCAGATGCACTTAGTCGTCTACCTACATGCAGGGGGGGCACCAAATAGCACAGTGAGTTAAACCGCTGTCTGCAATCCTATGCCGACCGTGGGGGTTGAGGTCCCGGGTTCGAGACCCGATCAGGCCACTGGCATTAGAGAGAGAGAGAGAGACTTCATTTATTTCACTCGAACAAGTGCTTCATATACAATGTGACAAATGAAGAAAACATAAATAAATAAATAAAAAAGTAAAAAAAAACAGAAAAAAACAGAAAAAAAAAGAAAAGAAAAAGAAAGAGATAAAAAGAAATGCAATGTGATTGTGAATTACAATTGTAATTCTTCGGTGACTCAGCAGTGCTGCCCAACTGCGTAACAAGGCCGGACGCTGTGTAATACTCTCTATGGTGGTATGCAGGATAAAGAACCTTTGAGATTTATTGGTAAGAGTAGGGGGAAACCCCGGTCCCAGGCCTTCTGTTCTGGCACCCGTATCACCCGAATGGGTTGGGTGGAGCCGTAAAACCCCATCACTCACTCACTCACTCACTCACTCACTCCTACATGCAGGGAAGACATTCTCGTCCCATCGGGGATCTGCAATATGGTTCAAGTCATGGATGACGGTCCACTTACTTTCAATGAGATTCAGGCTCTGACTTTGAAAGACAAGATTCTAAGTCAAGTTCTATCCTGGGTTCTCTCTGGATGGCCTGAAGTGTTACCCAGTGCTACAGGAAAGGCAGAGTTCCAACCTTACATCTCACGCCGCAATGAACTTTCAAGCCACTGTGGATGCCTACTATGGGGATTGCGTGTCATTATTCCTCCTCCCGTCAAAGGAATGATCCTCGAGGAGCTGCACATTACCCATCCTGGTGTTGCCCGCATAAAAGCATTTGCAAGGACTTATTTTTGGTGACTCAAGTTAGACTCCGACATCGAGAATATCAAGTGCGAGTTTTGTGCTGAATTCCGCAATGCTCCTGCCCCCATACCATGGGTCATCTCTCCTGGTGGTTGTGGATGCTCATTCTAAGTGGCCAGAATTCATTCCAGTTTCGAGTACCTCTACGCAGGCTACAATCAACGTGCTCCGTCGTCTATTCAGCACACATGGCCTACCCCACACCATTGTGTCGGACAACGCTATTGATTTCACCAGTGATGAATTCAACGCCTACCTACAAAGGAATGGTATTCGCCATTTGACTTCAATTCCTTGCCATCCGTCTATAAATGGTCTTGCGGAGAGATGTGTGGGCACTTCAAAACTGCCATGAAGAGAATGTATTCTGGGGTAAGAAGGACAATGTTAGTAAAACTTTGCTTGTGATTGAATAACACTGACTCAAATAATTGCTCAACTCAGAGCGTCTAATCAGCATCATTAGCACCTTTCTCGAATTTGACAACAAGTGATTCTCAAAGTTACTCTCAAATCTTATTCATGCTTGCAATAGGTGTGAAAAGAAAGTTGCACAGCCCCGTTCAATGTGAACCTGTTTGGTTGACATTGTATAGAGACATGCAACGAAAATGAGTAGAGTGAGTCTTTCATCTGGAGCAGTGCATATATAATGCATTCACCTATCAGGGTTTCCTCACTCATCCAAAAGTTCATTACTCAATAGGTAGTCAAAGTGGGTACGCTTTAAAAGCCTTACCCAAAAAGCTTAGGCCTATGCTTCAGGTTGCAATTCACATTAGGAACAGTCAAATTGGGCCGATATTTCAATATGTATTATTAACAATTAGGAAAGCAAAATTTAAGTAGATGAAACTAGCCATGATATTAGAATCATAATGACTTAATTTGAAATCACTATCAGCTAAACTGTACTATAATTCTGATACTGTGGGAAATTAGGGAATGCCCTGAAAAATTGGATTTAATCAAGCTAATGGAGTGCATGAGATCAAAGAAAAGTTATGATGAAGACAATGGCTTATCGAGCTATCCTGCGACCATAACACATTCAAAACATTTACATGAGTACTTTTTTTGACCCCTGAGAGATCTGCTTTGGAGAACCCACGGCCGCACATAATGACACAAAATTGGCTGTGACTAATGCTGTTGTAATATCGCTGTTCCATTGTACTTAATTCATGTTTAAATAGCTTGAGTCACAATAAATCACACTGTTGATTTCAAGCAAGGAGATTGAATCTTCAGAGAAGGCGCGATGTGTTGGCTGCGCTCTGCCCAATGAATCCAAGCATAGTTAAAGATTGCAACCTTTGACCTCGCAACGCGCCTCAGGTCAGTAAATTACTCCAATGATCACATTTTTTAATGTGTTTATTTGTTGTTTAGGGATTTCTGCGAATATACACTCAATGATGTCCGATATGAATGATGGCTCTTCCATTGTGTTATTGTCCAGTGATTGTTGTATGAAAAGGGAAACACTGAATCCGCGTCAGTAAGGTCTTTTGAAGTTTTAATCCGATGGATCTTGTCTGCCGAGTCCTTCACCAGAATGTTGCCATCAGACAAACAACAGTCCTTGATGTGTTCATCATACTTTAGTTTGCAAACTTCTCACAAGGGCTTTGCACAAAGTCCTGTCATATCTTCATTAATAAAGATCTTCTTTGTAGCTTCAGAAGACTGAAGCCGCCATCTGGCTACAAATACCCGACAGCGTGTTCTGTATGTTGTTAATTTCATCAGTAGTTTGCACGGTTTTGTGGAGGAATCTTCCATCTTCTTGGGGCTAACTCGGTGTACCCTGTCGAATTCCTCGATGGATATGGGAGGATCCGAGGAGAGATGGTCGTGGTGAGACCCATTGCTACCTTGCAAGGGTTTTCCTCTTTTTCTTCATGAAGACCGGCAACGCAAAGGCTGGTACAACGGCTGTATTGTTCAAGGTCGTCATCCCACGACTTCAGGGAATTGATCTCTTTTTCGAGATCACTTATTCTCTGACCTTTAGTTTCAAGTTGCTGGTGAAGTTGGTTCATGGCGCCTCCCTCAGTGTTTCCCAAGTAATTTGATCACTTGATCATTCCTAAAGGCGGCAATCAGAGCTTGGGGGAAATCTTGCGTGCTTTGCGACATTATCCCGGTCAACATATGAATCTATCTTGAGTGTGCAGTCAAGCGTGATCACCATTCAACACGAGGGGCTTTTTTAATATGCAAGTTATGCAAATGTAATGATAAATTTTCTACTGGAAAAGTTTCCAATACAGTGAAACCCCACTAACTCGAATTTAAAGGGACCAGCGAAAACATTTTGACGAAGAGGGTTTTCGACGAATCGGGGTTTTCGAATTCTCAACATTTTGGTAACGTTATGATCAATGAGATGACGTTATGATAGCGTATTGATCTTAAATTACGTTATGATAGCGTAATGACCTACCCTTGAACACTTAAAAGGTACCAACACATGAAAAAAAAAATCAAAACGATTTGTTTGCGTTGTTTACTATGAAATATACAAAATCGGCCCAGAGAGGGGGATATTCTTTGTTCTTGCCGCCTTGAAC
>KB309617.1:471541-504282 GCA_000328365.1 Capitella teleta
GAATTCTTTGTTCTTGCCGCCTGNACCCCAGCATCAACGCCTCTTCCACCTCCGGGTATTCATACAACCTCGCTCGCTTCCTGTCACCTCCACTCTCTCTAAAAGGCGCTTGAATCTTCTCAGAATTTTTGATCTAAGTTGACAGGGTGTTTGGTGGGAATCCAAACTTATCGGCGATGGCCTTTTTCTTCCCTCCAGCTTCAGCTTTGCTGATCGCCAGGAACTTGGTCTCCAGGGTTACACGCGTGATCTTTCGGTTAGTCGCCATTATTGTAGAGATGTCTCGCAGAGATTCGTCGACAGAATGATTAATTTGTTGTGACGAATGATCGGGTTTTATATTGATGGGCAGAGTTTGTTTATTATTGATGTTTCCCGCCTATTCAACATTTGAGTCTATACCGCTTTCTGTAATTGTCTTCATCAAAGACGCCTTCATGTGTTTTACTCCGATCAAAAATCCACTACATGCTCTTTTTTCTATTGTTAACCAAGCATCGTGAACAAAAGAACGCCTGCTGCTAATTGAACTTTTGAACATGGCGGCTACTTTAATCGACATGATGCAGTCGATTACGCAATGAAAAGACAGAGACGGAGACGCTGACTTCTGAACAATGCGAGAGGTGACAAGCGAGTCGAACTCTGTTTGTAAACGATTGTCCAAAACAGTAAACATGTTGCAAACAAGAGTTGCGTTAATTGCAATTAGCAAAAGAGTTCTTTGATCTAAATTTTTTTTTCGACGAATACGATTCAATTTTGCTCAAGGGACCAAAAAATATATTCGAGGAAGAGGGTTTTTCGACAAAGCGGGGTTCGAGGAATCCGAGCAATCTGTAATGCTAACGTATAGGGGAGTCGTCGGGACTTTGAAAACACTGCGACGAAGAGGGGTCTTCGAGTTATCCGTTTTCGAGTTAGCGGGGTTTCACTGTATGTAGTTCCGGCCTTCAATCACTCGGGTATTACAAATTCATGGAGGTATTCGTGTGAAAGAGGGGAAAAGTTTTTTCAAAAGTGGCGTTGGTAGAAAGTGTGACTCAGTGATATGAGGCACGTTATGAATATGTGGTGGACACCAATTTAACATTTTTCCTGTGCATGTTCTCGATTACTCCTTCCTTTCTGGCCACACTTTGGTGGGGACACCTATGGACTCTTGAAGGAAGAGGACTCCTAGGGACTCTTGAAGTAAGAGGATTCCATTACTCCACATTACAAACTTTTACTTTCTGAATGTTACAGTGATCAGGAGCGAGTGGCCAAGGGAGAGATAGAGAGGTTTGTTCGATGTCCATACAGATTCCCTTCTTTTCTCTCTTTCCTTACTCTCTTGCCGCCCAACTGATAAACGATCCTGCATTGGCACCATCTCAAGTCATCATTGAGTGTTTTGGTATGCATTCATCAACTTAAAGTCAATCAAAAAGATCCTAGCATTTCCCGCATTTATCTGTTGACTCATCGAAATAGCTAGGGGTGCTGTCAGTGGCAGAAGGTCATAGTGCAATATGTGGCGTGTAACAGTGATTGCTTTTATCAGTTTATTGGCATCACAAATTGCTTTTGTTCAATGAACTTCCCTGTTGAAATTTATTCATTACAGCATAGCCTATGCAATAAATCTTTACTCTTTGTCGGTCTTCAGCTTGCTCAATCTGTCTTCGATGTCTGTTTCCATTATGTCAGCAGTTACCAATGATATTGCAAAGTTTTGCTGAGTTGTTGCTGTGATTGGATCTGAAGGTTCATCAGTGAAAACCGAGGCAAAAAAAGATGCTGTGAGTCTCTGTCTTTTGTTCATCATTTACTGTTTTTGCTCCAATTGCGCTGTCAAGTGTCAGGTCTGGGATGCGTTTGTTAACTTTAGTAAACGACTTTGCATTTGTACAGAATATTTCTGGAAGTTATTATTAATGCTGATTGTAATCTCCGTTTCGTGTCGTTTGGCAGCTGCTCTGGTGATCTTTTTTTTTTTAACTTAAACGTATGTATTCTTTGTATTTTCTTTCATCCCTGGTTTCTATGTATCATGTCAAGGCACAGTGTTTTCTCTTCTTATTATTCTGGCGTCATGATGATCCAAATGATTTTGATAGCTATTTTTAGCTGTCTCCACCTGTGTCCATAGTATTGGTACCGAAGCACAGTGGTCTGATGATAAGATGACTGACTCACATGAATTACGCTGGTAGTCTGTTTATTAAAATACTTTGTGGAATATTTAGTCTCACCCACGGATATGACGTTCGAGTAAATGAGATTCATCATGGTGGGGTTAACAGATAAATTTGGCCAATTGTTATTGATATTACATTGCTATCAATTATTGTTAACTTGAAATAATAGTTTAGATAATTAAGCCAATATCCTGGTCATCTATGTTTTTTGTTTCATTTCATTTAACCTCTGTTTCGCTGATCACAGGCGGAATTTCTCAAAGGTCTACCGTCCTACGACGAGCACAACTTCACGAGATTCCAAGCAGATTCAAGCATCAAATCCGTTGTAAGTATTTAAATATGGATTCACCCAGAACGTCCACTGCGTCGTACTGGATAGATTGCGTCAATTTTGCGCATTAAATTTCAATTTCTGTCGTTGAGTAGTCTGAAGGAGTCTAATTCAATGATCATGTTCATCATTCATGTTTGAGACTGATGATGTCATTCAACTGTATTAATAGAAATTATTTATAATTAATTATTAATATTTATATTATACTCCATTGTTTTTATTTATTTTTTGGTAACCCAACATGTGACTTAACTGTTGACACATCAAAGGCTGCTATTGACCAAGTAATAACAATAGCAGACTAGGAAGTAGAACACTGTGTGATTGACGTTCACCGAGGAAACCCATCTTTTATGGGATTGTTTGACATCTGATACATAAACTGAATTATGTCATGTGCATCCAAACTTCAGGTTACCGATTATGCGTAATCGCTCAGCGTCATCTAATTAATGCCTTAATGAGAGAAATAATAATTCATTTTGCCGGTTATTTCATGTTCAATGTTTACTGTATTACAGTGTTCTCCTCATCGTCTTTTGAGCATCTTGTGAGCAGCGAGTGACCATCATAATATTGTTGATAACGCATCAATCGTGATTTTGGACTTTGAGGAGGCAATGTCAAATGTGCCCACTCAATGAATGCGGCTGTTTCTCTCTCTCTTGGATTTGCCAATCTAGATGCTAATCAATTACACTGTCTCGTTCACCCAAAGTAATCGTGACCTCTACAGCAATTAATTTCCTAGAAAAGAATTCATGTGTTAGCAAAAGATGTGAACATATTTTAATTGGTGAAATGTTTAGATTAAAACCTTGCTTCCAATTATTTATCTTTAGATGTTACACTCTCATGAATAAACCACTTATTTACTGTTACATAAATTAATAATAAATAAAAAATAAATTAATTTAACAATATTTCATGCCAAATGCGACAAAAGACAAACCGAGCTCAAATGAGAGGCTGTCTAAATTTCAGTGAACTCTTGTTGTTTATGTCTGAGATGAAATTTGAGGCGTATTTATTTAGGAACATTGGGTGAGAGCTTGATTGAATTAATTCATCCTTTGAAACCCTTTTAGCTCGTGTGAGTTTCTTGCAGTTGAAAAGTCATGTTGTCTCTTGTTTCATCACATTAAAATTTTATTTCATGTTTATTCAAGGGCAAGAAACCTACTGTTTATATCTGCACCACAGATCACCCAGCAGAACAAGGTATACATAACAATTGATGGAATAGAGGAGCATTGTAATTATTATTTTTTTTTCAGTAATTACAACAGAAAAAGCGAACATTCTCTTACGATATCTTCATCAACAATGGGATAAAAAGGTAAAGTAACGAGTAAACCAGAAAGTATTGCAAGAAAATTTTCCCTACAGAACGCCAATAAAAAACGCGATTCATCGAAAGCCAACCTAGATACCAGTGGAACTACAAGTCCTGCAAGTAAAATTCCTCGTCTCACAGGTCCATCAGATTCATAACTCATGAGAAATCTCAATCCAACTATTAATATTGATTCATCCATTTTTTTAAGTTCATTTTATTCCTTCAAAAAAAAAAAAAGACTTATGGTAATTGTGATAACTCATTTTTATCATCATTTGTGGAGTCTTCCAGGCTCTTTTTATTCCGTTCTAAAGGTCACTCCTCTGCGGTCGACCTCTGACCTGGTCTAGGGAGCGAGTTGTAGCTGTGTTTCTCTTCCCTTAGCGAGTGTAATCTATTTTTCAGCCACCTCCTCCTAGTCGAGTTCTTTCATCATCATTATGCCCTGTTGGAACGTGAAATAATAATTTTTTGCTAAAATCTGAGAGATATATATATTCTCTGTGTGATCTTTCTCTGAAGGGTACGTTATATAAGTATGTGTGTGGTATATTAAGAAGCTATTTAGAGGTGCTGAAATGATTCATTCTGGTGAAATTTTGAAATATATTTCCTCAAACTAACCAATTTTTTTTTCTTTTTGCCTGTTATTTTCATTGTATGAATGCTGTTTGATGTATTTCCATAATAAATGGTTTCATTAATCTTTCAATAAACTTCTCCTGTTTTATTCATTGTCGAAACCTCATTTAGTTCTGAGTTGGGTCACTTGTGTGCTCTATCGCAGTGACACCTACAGACGATGCATCTCCATGCATTCAACATTCTATTATTGGGCATAACTCACCATGTACTCTGTAATCATAACGTACTTATTAGGTCGGCTGAAGTACGTTATGAATATCGGGAATTTTTCGAAAACTCATGACTCATGCTAGGTATGCATTTTTTCGTCTTCTCCAAAATTAAAGCTATAAATGTATGGCTTTGATAATAGGGTAGTAGGAGGACTAATAGGGTATGCATGTTTCAATTTTTGAAATACTCTACGTGAATAGGAGGCACTCTCTAGAAGTTGTAATAAAACACAATGCAAATCTAGCTGACACACTCGTAATACAGCGAGACGTCAAATTGGTATACAGACTCGCTCGATTTATCTGTGCTAGTTGTAATCATTGATTCATTGATCCAAATTAAGTTATAAACATTCCATTACATTACATTTCATTACATTAGGCTTCATGAATATACGGTTATTGGTCTGTTTAATAGCAAAGTAGGTCGCCGTCTGGGGCAAGCCACTACACGAGAGATACATCCTCATTATTCAGTATATTTACCATTATGATTGAACTCATCGAGCCAATCTCCAGCAAAGGCGTTGTAATTCACGACTGGAAAAAATTTGTGAGTACTCATAACGCACTTACCTTACAATCATAACGTTCGTAGCTCCTCATGACGTCACACAACTGGCTTTCCCACCTGCCTTTACTAGAATGACTAATTTGCTGAAACACATTCTAATCCGGGCTAAGTACAGCGTCACAGATGAATGTGACTGCGTCGATGTGTCACTACATTGTAGCACTACTTTTTGTCGTCTGAATTCGTAAGAAAACATACTTTAATGCTCCTTATATATTAAAATGCTTGTTCAGGGGCGCATCAATACAATCTCTGCCCGATCGCACACAACACATTACTCGGCTCTATTTAAGTTCCCCTCTCATTCAAAATTGATATCTTTGTATTTTATGCCTGGGCGTAGGGTGAGTTAGTCAATCCATGCCAGGCCCATAGTCATAATTCGACATAGTCGGCCGATTTTCGCATGATATGGATAATTTTTTTAACATGAAGTATATGGAGTACATATGTCTTTATGAATTAAATTATACCTGAACTCCAATTTAGCAATGCTAAGCGCTAAATAATATAGCCATTGTTGTGATATGAACACACGCACGATAATTCTATTTTCCTATTTAAGGCATCTTTTCCTTGGAATCTCACCTCTCCTGCTGAGAATTTAACACTGTTTCCTCCGCCAACAATCAACAGTTACCCAAACAACTCCGGTGGTCTGGTATCGCAATGTCGATTACAGCAGCTATGGCGATTACAGCAGCTATGGCGATTACAGCAGCGGTATTCTTCCGTCGCCGCCGATTCGTTTAATCGTGAAGGACGCATTTCTCATTCTTGACGATACTGAAATACCATGCGTGATGCATAATTATACTGCTCCTGAGATATTGTGTTTTTCCCGCGTATTCCAGATTTACGTAACAAGAATGTTATGTCATCATCTCAGATATTGGTGCCAATATCTGGAAATTTACCATTTTAATCGTGGGAGTTATGCCTATATATGATATAACTATATACACAATAATACCTGCGTCACGATGCACGAGAAGAAAAAGCTCGATTCTGCATCACATTTAATTAAAATTTATCACCATATTATCACGTTCTCACAGCCTCACATACACACAACAGATAATGAACCCACTGAAAATACCCGACTCCAGCCGATAGCACCGTTGGCACCGCAGCCGCAGAATGGGTTGAGTGATGGCCGTAGCTGGGTTCATGATGCCCCATCACCTTGCTTGATTACCCTTAATTAAGAGACAATTGGGGCAGGCGCTGCTGGGTCGGTGCGCCGAGACGGGCAGAGGTCCTTCGTGGCTCGTTCGTCAGTCGGGTGCCGGCGCTTTACTTTGCCCCTTGAGACCCGTGAGACGCGGCCCCGGAGGCTCAGGAGTTTTTGACGTCCAAACAAATTAATTAGCAGATCAAGGGTCGTCGTAACCATGGTAACCAAGGTGTTTGCTGAAAAGAAGAAGAGGAAGCGAGAAATAAAATGAGTATTGGTGAATCCAGAATCACGTGCTATAGGAGGCGATGAAGAGCATGTGAGATACATGCTAGTGTACTGTTATGCAGTATATACTAATAGTCCAGTCGAAATAGGGTTCGACCCGGACAAAATTGCAACAAGCATATTCACCACAGTCATTCGTTACTACGAATATAATTACCAATTAGGTTCAACTAAAGCGAAGAAAGGTGCGATATACCGGAGACCAAAAGAAGGCAGGGGGTTATGCAATAACATGACGTGTATCGTGATGAATATACGAAATATATCGAATTATGGCAATCTATCAATAAATATCGTAAAATATGAGTATATATTCTAAACATTTTCGAATTGACTAATATATAATAATAGTAGCATAGGAAACGCTAGTCGTATATAAGTATTGATTACACGTATTGTAAACATTAGCATGCATGTCGTTCCAGAAGACCTTCAAATACAATGTTTACCGCATGCTCCGTTAACATGCAAGAGCTTTAATTAGCATCTCGCCTTTCCCACAACACGTGCCCCCTGGCTAGGCTCTCACTTACGCCTTCTGTATTTTTCTCTCCCTTCTGCCCTGTTTTCCACACGACTTTCGCCCCCTATATATGTATGTAGTGTTCGGTGGCGTGCCCGACACATAAGCGCCGGTGATGCCTAGCCTGGCGCATGTGAGGTCGGCGCCGGCTTCCCGCTGAGGCGCCGCGATCCCACGCGCTCACGCAAGGGGCGGAGCTAACGCAAAACCCCGCCTACTCATCAGCATAAATTATGCAGCTGCTCCTCTTGCGCCCTGTGATTGGCTGAGGAGTCGGTGGTTGCCCCTGGCGAAGCAGGAAGATTTGCTTTCCGGGCTAAAGGCGAGAGGCGCGTATAAAGCAAAGACGACTTATCAATAGAGTCAGTATCATTGAATGAAACATGGTTGGATTCAATCAGCAGTATTTTGAAATCGATATTCCCTCATCAGTATCACTTAGGCAGAACATGGAGTCAGCAGGTTAGTGTCATTAAATAACAAACTAATCAAGCTAACGAAATTTGTTGACGCATTTTGTTACCAGCGCCACCCTGCGTGTGATATATGCATTATTAACCAACCACCTTTCTCTCCCCTTACAGCTGATGGCTCCCCCAACCCCTACCAGCACCCTATCCCGCATCTCCGTCCGGATCAGCTCCCCCTGGGAATGCTGCTTCCTCCAGGGATACAGCAGAAGGATTGCCGGGAAGCAGATATGGCGTCATATCAAAGGGATGCCCCTCCGCCCCCCATCCCGCACTCCCTTCCGATGCCGGACAATGCGACAGCTTCGGCTTACGAGAACCTCAAGGCGGCCCGGGATGATCCGGGTCTCAAACGCCTCCCTCTCGTCGGCCAGCCCCCGCTCCGCATGCCGACGCCCGTCTCGCCCGTCCGCCGGCAAAGCTCATCGCCGTGTAAGGACGACGAAGAGGGGAAACTGACGAAGCAGAAACGACATCGAACTCGATTCACTCCGGCGCAATTGAACGAACTGGAAAGAGCATTTGAGAAGACGCACTATCCCGACATCTTCATGAGGGAAGAATTAGCCCTGAGGATCGGATTGACGGAATCACGCGTACAGGTAAATTATCTATACCTCGTCACTAATTACTACACGTATAAACACACACATAAGCAGCTATATATACGAGCCCCATCGCTGGTTAGATTTACGGGCATTAGCCGGGCGTCTCAGCGGGGAGCGGGCCGGCATCGTGCGCCGACATGAAGCGCATCCCGCCCCGTCCCTGGGCGCCCATAAAGGGGTCTCTGGGCGGCCGTCGCATCTGTGCAAATGGCTCTTTTCCATTACGCGCCATGCGGCTCATCCTTGCTTCTGTTGCTAGCTTCAAACCTTGTTTTCCCTTTTTTGTTTGTTCCCAGGTTTGGTTTCAGAATCGTCGGGCGAAATGGAAGAAGAGGAAGAAGATGACCAACGTGTTCCGCACCCCCGGGGCCCTTATGCCGTCCATGCCTAACTTTCCACCCCCCGGGATGAACGATCCGTTCTGCACCCTCCCCGGACCGGGCGCTGATGGGAGGTGGTCTGGGATGCCGCAGTTGCCGCAGATAGCGTACGGGGGTGGGCCGCTGTCTCTGCCGCCCGCCCTGCCCCCGCCCAGACAACACGCGTACCCGCCAGCCAATGAATCGCCGGTATCATCTCCGCAAATGTACAGCAACTATGGCAACCATGAGCTCATCCAATCACACTGCGAGTCTCCCGACGAAGCCACGCCCCCCGTGTCGACACAGCCGCCTGCACAATACTGCCACAGTACTCAGGAGGCAGGCGAAGAAGCATGGAGAGGAACGAGTATCGCTGAGCTGCGCAGGAAGGCGCTGGAACATTCCAGTACCGTGAGTAGCGGTTTATCTGGCTTCCGCTGAACGGCCGATATCCGCTTCCCGGAAACTCAAGGTTATCATACAACTCTAACTGCGTTCTAGTCAGATATACAGGGTGGTTTATGAATTTTTCTTTCGGTTGTGTTACTCAATTAAAGCAAATGAATTGCAGATAATTAAATCATGGTTGAACCCTGTATATTTACACAGCACTGAATGTTATTCGACTGCGCCATCGATTGACGCCGTGATTACGTAATAAGTGGTGCACTTAATTTTGTTTTAATGTTTTAATTTATTTTTTATTGCTATATAGTTTTGTTTGTCGTTTTGTATATGTATCAATGTGTCACAGTGATGGACTATCTTCAAGAAATAAGTCTCTGATTAAAAAAAATAATCTATTCATGTTTGCAACTCAACGTGTTTCGTCACTTTGTTCAAAGCGTGTTTATCTTCAAGGTGAACATTGTTTTCGTCATTAGAAATCCAGAAAGCGTTGCGTAATCTTACTGTGCCGATGCTGAACAAATTAATATTAGTCAGTGTGTACACTGAAGAATCTATTGTAAATATGCAAAGCACATTAATTCCACCAGATGTAACCTTATGAATTAATTGACGCGGTTTATAAAATGATCACATTATGCTTCGAAAGTCAATAGCCAGAGAGGTGTACCGAAAGACTCACACCTACCCACGCTTGAATATTACACATGCATGTATTCGCGTATAGTGTATGCACATGAGTGTGAAGCTTCCTTAGAGGTTTGACCCAATCGGTAACCGTGCACAAGGCAACCTTGGCTGTCGCCTAAAAAGCCCTCTTTATTGACCGCCCCATATATACAGCCCCGAACGTGTATCCATGAAAAACAGCATCGTCTTAAACAGACCTGAAGAACACAGAATCAATGCGACAGAAATCGTTCAAAACTGAGCTATACATCTAAAGTATCACATATACTTGTGTGATAAACACTGCTTGCATGTTATACAGGGTGTGTGTGTGTGTGTGCATACATTGCCTTCTACGCACAACAACCGGCTCATGCAACCAAAAGAGCAAGTTTCATTGTCGTCTTTATTAAACTCCGTTTGGTCCAATATCCTCTGCGCCATTCTGGTCTAAGTCAGGCGATTTCCGGAGTCGAGCTCGCTGCCATGAAACATATTGGCTTCCCGTGGCACGAGTCGGCTGAGATGAAGGTCGGTGACAATACCCACTCACACTTCGGCGCCCTGCCGACACGCCATTGTGTGGGGGGCTTCTATATATGCTTATTTATAACAGGCCTCAAATAATTATACGCGTGCGAATGCTGTTATACAGAGTTCTGTTATTATTATTATTATTATTATTATTATTATTATTATTATTATTATTATTATTATTATTATTATTATTATTATTATTATTATTATTATTATTATTATTATTATTATTATTATTATTATTATTATTATTATTATTATTATTATTATTATTATTATTATTATTATTATTATTATTATTATTATTATTATTATTATTATTATTATTATTATTATTATTATTATTATTATTATTATTATTATTATTATTATCGTCCTGTTGTTTACAGGCGCAGGTTGGATTTTACATTTCTATGTAACGGTTTTCAAAGAAGGAGAGATTACATCTAAAGATCTGCGTTCTGTATGGTTACCAAATATGAGGGCGACGAGGATAAACAGCTCACCCAGTGCTCCACATAGAGAAGCATACGCTTGCGTGCAGATCGCATAGAGATGCAGAATTCTCTCCAGGGATCCAAGAAGCTGGTGTGATGGATGATCGGATGGGGAGATCCAAGGATGTCGAGACGCAGCACAGCCATTAGGGCTCATCCGTCTCCCCACACCCCCTCCCCCCTCATTCAATATGCATGCTGTGTTATGCAACAGATGAATATGACACCGCGGTTGTCTATAAAACAAAAACAACTCGATGCATATCCGCAATATGTATAACCATAGTGCGTACTTTATATTATCGCACACGGAACTTGATCAGAACAGCAGCCAATACTTTCTCGTGATCCCAATTGATTAGCATAATTATAACGACCTCTATTCATGTCAAATGCAAAATGACGTCGACAGAACGATCTTCACGCATCGATCTCGGGGCACGGTTGTCAAGCACACTCTATTAATTCCCACATGGGCACTGGCCCCTTTTTAGATAAACACAATTAGTCGAAATCATTGAGCTTTCGCGTTCAATTATCGCTAGATCTGCCTCTGGCATCGAGTGGAACCAGTTCGCGGAGTATGGGGTAAAAACCGGCGCTGAACCGGTTCAATCGAGCGACTTCCGGCGCCGAGTGCGTTGTAATAGGCTTTTAGGTGCTGGCTTAGAATCCTATGCGGTATTTTGATTGGAGAAATTGATTTGATTTCCAGTACGTTATGTCAACTGAGACGTGCTTCAAGTGGGGGTGGTGCAGGGGCTACGTGGTCTAATTAGGGCCTCTATATCGGCTACGCACACAAGGTATACATACTATTGGATATTGTGCTTATATACACTGTGTCTTAGTGTATATACCTCTGACAGCTCTCTCATTTCCATTCCGAATGCATCTTTTCCGACGTCTTCGCTTTGATCAAGGCTCCCGTAGAATTCAGGTGAAATTAGCATCAGCGAGTAGCAGATGCATTTAAGGCAACACGCGAACATGCAAGCGGGCGTGAAGCGAGAGATTTGTCGGTTAATCCCTACCATGCACGCATAGCTGTTTGTCCGCCCCATTCATTAATCCGGCCATCCTTCTCCGACATCGACAGAGCGATCATCGCTTTCAGCCTCCTTCGCATAATTCTGTTCTCTCTTCCAGATAATGCTCGAACAAAGTGCATAAATTGCGGGTATTAATCGACAAATGGCGTGTCAGCCTCATCACCCCTCTGTCTCCCTCCGCTTATAGCCGCATCACTGCGATCCCTCTGTGTGTATCCCTGCGCTGTTTCCGCTTCCGGTGCGCCTCTAACGACACGACAAATACATGTAATGGATAGCGGAGCTTATTGGCTGCATGATGCGCGATTACTCGTCTCTGCTACACCCATTAACGGCACGTGACCCAGTGTCGTCACTGGTGCTAAAGTTCACCCCCTCCCCCTTAAAAGCACCCCCCTCGCGTCCCCCAATTTCAGGCAAGGGAAAAAGGTAATTACATGCCTAAAATGAGGTAGAAATCCCTAGTTTGGCGCCTCGTGCTGAATGAGAAGGATTCGTCAGTAGACCCAGTCGTATAAGGGAAGGGGAAAAGGAAACTCCATTTGAAATCTGAATCCTGGAGATCATATACGCTCCCCTTCTACTCTCCCGTCCGGACAGAGATAAATTAGCGACCGCCTTTAAAAGGGCGAGCAAGTAATTTCCGAATTTATTCCATAATGAAAACTTCCATTACGCCCAAGATTAGGGGATGAATTTATGGAGCCAGGGCACGCGACGAGCAGTAACAGACAATAGGGTATGGCACGGGAAGAGAGGGAAAAAGGGGGCTGGGGTGGATGTGTAGCCCTCTTCCCAATTGGAAGGGGAGATGTCAATTGTTACGCAACTCATTGTTTCATAACAACGTTTGCTCAGAAGAATAATCAATCCACAACATAGAGAAGTGTTGAGATGCATGGAATCAATTTGTCATGGTGCCTCGATTTCGACCGGATCATTTGGATCTTTTTTTTCTAGCTTGATGCAAACAAAAACAAACTTACCCAACAATAGAGAGATAGCAATCAATGCCAGCAACGACATGGACGTTAATTGACGCATGTGATGGACACAGAGGCAGCATGAGTGGTCATTTCAGCCCCCAGGCCGGCCGACCATCCACCTGTACAATCACAACACATACAAGAGTCGCGGCGACCATTTGCCGCTAATGGCCACGCCACAATAGGGCTAAATGCGTGTATCAATTATTCAATAGGACAAAAAGGGGCCAAAGTGACGGACGAAAAGCTTTGCCCTCTCTCTGCGAGCAAAGGTAATTACGGCCTGGATACAGGTACGCTTGATTGATTCCAAGAAAGATTTCATGACTTTTGGTCGCCCCTCCAGGCACGTGAAGCATAGCTGTAGCATGCATGCCTGCAAAGGGTGCTGGCCTTATACTGCTGATGCAAGGGGTAGAGAGGGGGGGGGGGGGCTTTTCACTCCCGTTCCCCTCTCCCGGAGCAATCTCAGTCGAGGGAAGGGCGATCTGTCATGGCCGCCAGCGAATGTCACATCGGGTGCCTCCTGCAAATGAACCCAGAGACAACGGGCTCACGGCGCGGATAAAGCTGTCGGGTGTGAAACGCCATAACAACCCCCTCCCCACCCCCGTCTACAGCGCCTCATCCATACAATACATCATTCCTTATTTCCACCTTATCTCTTGTACACAATTGTGTACCCCATCAAATCTATCATTTAATCAATAAATATATCAAGCAACCAAGCAACAAAGCACACAAGCATGCAGGCAAGAAAGCTAGAAGGCAAGCCAGCCAGCCAGCCAGCCAGCCAGCCAGCCAGCCAGCCAACCCGCGAGCCAGCTAGCTAGCAACTATAAGCAATCAATCATTCAACCAACCATGCAAGTAATAAGTAAGTCATCAAGCAAGCAAGCGACTAAGCTATTATCTCTTCTACGGATGCCATATACATGTACATGCTAGCATCATATCTAAAATCCCAAATGTGAGACGCTGAGTGTGCGGAACCAGCGAGTGAGGGGGGGGGGGGAGGGCGCTTATAGATTGAAGGGGATTAAGGGGAAGCGTTGGATTCCTGAGGATTTTCGCCCAATGCAATTAAATGGGGTGGCGGCGATCCCTGATAAATGCCCCTTGCTTGACCTTTCACCTCCTGCAGCGTTAACACCCTCGTCATAAACGTGATCGAAGAGAGCTCCGAATGTGTATCGCTTCTTTTAGTTCAACCGACAGCGCAAATGCATGAAAAGGAAACAGTGTCGCGGTTATAGTCCGCGCAACGGGCCTCATGCAACCCCTGTCCATGCACCCTTCGCAATTCATGCATCATGCGAAGAAGACAAGAGCTCTATAGCTATCTTGTTGCTTCTCTTCTTACAGTATAGCTCGTGACGCATAATTATGTCATTTTTGTTTTAATACTTGTATGTACATGGATAAAAAGGTGTTTCACGTAAGCCGTACTAGTAGTATGCAGTAAATTCCGCGTATTTCGTGAGATATCTATTGCATCCGGGTCTTGATTAAACTGCGCAACATTATACGAAGCATGGAACCAACGCATTGGTCGACGTGAACTGTGAGCTATGCCAACACCCTTCCACCTGCATACTGCCATGTTGCACAGGCGAGAAAACCATGGCAAGAACTTGTCCTCTTCCTTGTCCAAAAACTTGATACACTGAAAGACCCCGGAGACGTAGAATATACACTAATAAAATGTGAAATACACTGCATGAAAGTTTTTAATTTCTTCTTGAAAGACGACGATGGCTGTGGCTATCTAGGTAGAGAATTCCATACATGTATTCTAGTTCCTTCGCACACAATGAAATTTTAGACACGATGGTGAACTGGTCCTATTTTTCCACTGGGAGTCAATATAGCGACGCTAGAACAGGTGTGAAGTGGTCACGTTTAAGAGTTCTTGCTAAAATTATTGCTGCAATATTTTGAGTCATCTGACGTATTTGACATTTTGGATAAGCAAACACAATGAATGCATATATAATGCTCCAGTCTATTCTCCTCAAATGCTGCTTACGATCCAGACTGGATTTTCTTTCCCACGCAGCCAATCTATGAATCCTGGAGAATAATCTTTCGTTGAACATGACGGACTTCAACTGCATGCCCTACCCAAAAGAAAGCATTTAGACAAAAAAATAAAATAAAAAATCAAAAATCTGCATCGTTGAAAGCGACTGACGGCTTCCTAAAGAGATGAGATCAGCAACTGACTGGAAAGTGGAGAACATTTGGATGCAGTGTAACAACCACGCAACAGATAGCGTCATCAAGCAGATGAAACCAGGTCTACCACGGATTGGTGCCGTTCTGGATGCCATTGAGGGAAAACAAACCAACAGCACAAACAAATCCGGCGAGCTCACGTCCAAGATGCGAACTTTCGTGAATACATGTATATTTTAAATTTTGTTGAGTATTCTAGGACTTTTTCCAGACATATCCTTTCTTGACATACAGCATGCGCGATAACGGAGAAATGCGACCGACAAATATCTGCAAAGGGAAGTTCGATGTCGGATCTATAAAACCCAATCCCTAAATACAACTCTCCCGAGATCTCGATATCATGAGATCACATATAGGGTCACCACAGGCTTACTGGACAAAAAGTTAACTCTCGGTATAGTAATGGTTGGGATACACTCTAGTTTTGTCACCAAATGAAAATTATCTTAAAGGACAAACTGAAGTAATCCATTCCGCACCGCCTCCCATTTCCTCGCAATCACAGAGAGCCAATTCATGGCTAGCTGTGACAATGTTTCTCAGAAAAGCTTTAAAAGTCTCAACGGGAAATTGCGTGGCAAAGTCATGGCATGAGTCACAGGTGAGTTGGTGCTGCGAATATCTGACCATCAATTTCGAACATTTCGATTTCAACCCCTTTCGATTGCTTCTCAAATTAATGTCATTTGTGGCACGAACGATGGGTGTTCTATTAATCGGGCGTGACTTAATTTGATATATGTTTACCTGTCTGGTACTTTTTCCGATTATAGCCGACATGTATGACATTATTTCTAATTGGCTCTCATTTGCATGCAAGTAAATTATGTGTGTTTGTATAATTGAGTTAAGCGAAATCATGGAACCTTTCAGTCCACAGGTGATAACTCTAGTGCTTTAATTCTCACCTTTATTCAACAACATAATTAAATATCCTTTGTTATTCATATAAACATGCAGATGACAAAATCTGATCTCGATCAGTCATGATCAAAATAGAACATAAAGATGTTAAATACGCAGTACTCTTATTAGACAATAACATTTAGTTTAATTTGCTATAGAGATCAGATTATTCAAAATCTACGGAAACAATACTATGAAGAAGAGAATGAAAAGAAAGAGAAATAAAAGAGAAAAGGATTGCTTCAACTCCGGAAGTGGAACAAGAGAATGGCGTCGTGTTTACGATCCTCTCGTGACGTTCGTCTTTAATTTTTGATGACCACGCAGTCCTTTTCCCCGATCCTCGACGGAATTGCGCTCAAATAACTCTGTCACTCACCCCGCTCTTGCAAGTTGAAGGCCCCTACGTCCCCCCCCCTTGAAATAACACCCCCCTTCTTGCCCTCTTCCACATATTCGCCAAGTCCGTGCTGTATAAAAGATTAAAACCCTTGGGGAAGTTTACGTATACGGCAATATGCATTTTATTTCAGTTTTGTATGAAATGACTTAAGATTAGTGCTAGGTGATATGCTGCTAGGTGATATTACCCGGGATGTCGACCTCAGTTTTCTTGCCATGAGTGCCTTAAATGAGCAGTATACGAGGCAGTCCTCCCTACACACCTGCACCGCCCTATATACGTCTGGATATATTGCTGTATTGTTGTCTGGTATACATTACCAAGCATTACGCAATATAGTAGGCTTTGGATCATTGTATATTGAGTTGATTGCTAAGGTTTGATTAGACACTTTATGACAGGATATACAATAATACACACACCTGGGTGATCAACTAGCACTTATATGTACACACCCACGTGACCCACGGTCATGTGCATTATACTGTCTTAATCACACACCACAGTCACCCTTGAGTGTTCGGACCTCAGACACGGGCAGGTGTTTTGGTCGAGAGCATCGTGTTACGTAACATATAAAGTGACTTCGTCAAAGTCCCGTTGCCTGGATATGACGGATGCTGGGCGTAGGAGGCCTCAGCAGATGTGATAATCAAGTGGACGTCGCCAGCTAATAAGTCGCAGCAACCGAGGCGCCCCCTGTCGGTCCAGCTGCTGAGAGACCCCAGGGGAGGGGGTGTCGATCGTCGTGACTCGTGACTTGAATAAAAGGTGGACGCCCTGCACGAGTCATTAAAATGGAAATGAACGATCCGCTGCGCCTGCGATTGGGCGGATATGAGCCACATTGAATAATCTAAATGGGCTCATTAAGCAAGCTGTTTGATTGCTGCCCGGTTCATTAAATCTCTGCTACTCTTTCTACTGCAAACAGAGGCACTTGTTGTGGTGCGGTGAGAAGAGCTTCATCAGAGATCATACACGCTCTCAATAATGCTGTATGTGGTTCTATGATGCTGCATATGGAGTATGTGCTATATACTGTAGTCTACAACTGTACACTGTGTACCGATTACCAACTATTAAATAAGAGTAATTAATTTATTAAGTATCATGGAAATTTGTTAGCATTAATGCCATTCCCAGAAAAAATTGCCATTTCCAATTAATCTCTTGTAATCATTGTAATAGTTATGTGCTATATGTGCTAGTACTAGTATTCACTGCTGTATATTATAGAATACTGGAAGGTACAACAAACACAACAAAGATCCATTGATTCTACAGCAAGTATAATGATCCTCGAGATTTACATTTTAGGATGAGCAAGAAATTACGGGTATAATAATGTGATTGAGTGTATAAGCACCGAATGTATCGCATTAGAGTCGGGGTAGAGGGAGCGTTCTGATTGCACATTGTATTATCATTCAGCTTCGACACCTGTTTCACGTGTTCACCTCTATAATTTTTTTTTATCGATGCATCACAACTTTTCATTATACGGTGGAACCTCGATATAACGACAGCATTCGCCACAGCCAATTTTGTGTCGTTATGCGCGGCCGTCGGTTCCCCAAAGCAGGTGTTCCCTGCATATACTTCTTGTAGACAGCTCAGTGCCCGCCTCAGTGTATATGTATGCATTGTAGTCAGCCAGCATCAAAGCGGAATTACTACTGCATAACACGCAATATTAAGTAGGTTCTCATTGGCCGTGGATTCTGTATCCCACAGCACTAGCAATTGACCGCAATGGACCGTACACTCAGTGCAGTCACGTGGTATATTCTGACCCCTGCCAGCGGATAGTCGCATGGACAACATGACCATTGCCCATCAATTCAGCATTGATTCACAACACATTCTATAAAGATTTAATTATTGTTATCTTTTTCATATAATATTATAATTAAATACAATTGTTCAGCGTGTTACTTCAAATAGAGCGCTGAACAGGACCAGCTCTTTTCGTTCAAGCATAATGATTACGTCATCCAAGGACAGTTGCTTACATCCGGTTTATAGTACTGCTACAATCGGATCAAAGCGTAAAAATATGAGCAATAAATACACTGCATATATACAAGCGAAATAAAAACGATGGAAAATTGAAATATATATTCACAACTTTTATTAGCAGAATTGACGACACGACTAGTTGTGTTTTGGGAAACGCCGATCGGCAAAACAACACGAAACAATCATCAAAACATATTCAACCCGACATAGAATGATTCAGTCTTAGAGTTATATAACTATTCATTGTGTGGACGTATACTAAGTACTATCAGTACTAGCATACACGCCAGGATACTGGTATACTAGATTTAACGCCAATGCTTCAGTGTTTGGGGATCAGCGATTAATTCATTATCACCTAATTTGTGTGAGAAGATTTACCAATACTATTAATCTAAAAGTATTTCTATAACACATGGGTAATGAAGGGGGGGGGGGGGGGTGGCGATTCAGTGTGGAGTAATTTCAGACTTTGATTACATTAGTAATGAAATTCCTCATATTTTTATTTACATGTTTATGAGATGAAGTTGATTTGCAGAGCAGTATCATTGCGCAATGGCAGAGATGGTGGCGGGGTCACGTGATGGTTTGTGGGATCACGTGATGGTTTGTGGGGTCATGTGATGGTGGTGGGGTCACCCATGCATTCAGACGCCATGCTTAATGCTCCCGAAATGTCGAATTTATGTCTTTGAAATGGTATTTTGAGATGAATACACAGATGTTTAACATGGCAACACGACAGATACAAGTGATGACTAGACTTGGAGAGGAATTAAGAAAAAAAAATCAAAAAAAAAAAAAAAATCAAGAAAACAATAAAAAGAAGAAAAAAAATCATCGGCATTAATCAGTAACGAAATATAAATAGTTATTTATCATTTGTATATTAATTAATTAACATCCCCTGATTAGCTGGCACACAAATCCATTCGATTTCTCTTTTACCTCTGATTTGAACTTATATTGAAGAATAAAATTTGTCATTATGTACAGATCAAAACAATACAGAGTGGAGAAGTGTGACGTCACGGAATTCCCTTATCCGAGTGTGGAGATCTATTTAAAGACAAACGGGGGTTGAAATGACGTCATAATTTTTCCATTCTATATCCCTCGTGGCAAGACGCGCTGGATGCAATGTCTATTAATAGATATACATTGTGATTACTGTTGTAGACCGACTTAAAGAGCAGTCTACTTAAAGTACAGAAACACCACTTATAATGCACCTTAGCTTCGCATCGTTCCAAGTCCACTCATCGAGACAGTGTAATCCAAGGCCCGTCTACGCAGGGACGCAATACTGGAACCGCGCCAAGTTTCGTCGACGTCACCCAGACTGCACGATGACGTCATGTCTTCCTGTGATGACGTAGGTGTCTCCGCCAGAGATTGGACACTGTACGAGCCGGAGTACACCGGAGCGGCAGACGGCTGCGAGAGCTGGACAGAGGTCAAGCCGTTACAGAACGACGTCGCTTGCTGGGTGAGGTCACCAAGAGCTCCTGGTTGACTCTGGAAGGACTGCAGGTTCTGTCGTTGCATGCCAGCGTACGGGAGGCCGGACGGACTGCACGAGGTGGTAGCATGAGAGAGCTGGCCTATTCCTCCCCAACGGGAGTCTGGGACGGACCCCCCGAACCCTCCACAGAAGGAGTCTCCTGTTACACCCCCAAAAGCGGAGAAGCAGGAGGAGGGAAGGAGAGAGCCTGGTTTGGGGAAGAGGTTGCTGGTCTTCCTTCGCTTCTTCCATTTCGCCCGACGGTTCTGGAACCACACCTGCGAACATCAAAGAGAACACGTGTTAATGCTGATGATTCAACTAACACCTGTGGAAAGTGATTTGTCACAGAAAGGAAATCTGAAATGACAGAGCAGGGACATCGATAGAGCTGTCAAGCAATTGATTGTCGATTAGTTAATCAATCAGTTTTTTTTTTTTTTTTTTTTTTTTTTTTTTTTTTGAGTTCCGTGTAAGTAATAAACTAGAGGATTATATTCTCCTTACACAGAAGAAATCAAATAATTATATAAGGTAGACATACGTGTGCAATGAACATTTTAATCAATGCATACCAATAATCACAAACACATAATTATCATGAACCACGTATCCACCAGTTGCCATGGTGATCATCTGTGAGCAACAAACAAAATGCCATCATAATATGTATCAGTGTGCATGCACACACCCTGTTGGCGTACCCATTCACCCTTTATTTCCGGTTCTCACTGCCCATGCAGCACCCCAAAATAGACTGCATCGCCACACCTTGTTTAAGGATCGACCATCACTGTCGCCTTATAAGCCCCCTCCCCTCTCTGTGCACACCCCCTCCCGCACCCCACTTTCATTAACATCTTCTACCATTTTCTTAGAAGCAGCACAACGAGGGTGTTGGGGGGAGGCGGCTAGGAGGAGAACGGGCCGGGGTGCTTTATGTCCGCACTTTCTCCCTCCGTTTGATAGCCATATTGTGGCAAGTATGGAGCAAGATAGCATCGCACTGTGTATTATACCGAGGGGCTCTTTATAAGGGAGGGTTACGCTGTGTAGTTTAAACATGTACTGTATAATATACAATAGTAATCATGCATATTATACCCATGCATAATATAGGCGGGTATACTTGCTTGCAGGAAGCAGTCGATTGGTGCGATTGGGTGATAAATGATTTTCCTATTAGAGAAAACGGATTACTGATAATCGTGCATTTCACTGGTATCTCTATAGTATCAATTGACTAATCAGCGATTACCATGGCAGAATATTTACATAATCAAGCAAACTTGTAAATGTGATCATTCTGCTATGTTCAAGACTTAAATGTCTAAAATTTGTTTCTTAATGTTTATAACATTTTGTTTTCGGGGCTATTTACTCATTTTGTCAGATTATGCAAGATTGTTCTCTTTAGGTCACGCGCGTGTTTCTTAAACTATTTTATAAGCATTCCTTGCGTCTCTCTTGTAAGAATTAATTAAAAACCGCACAACGTCATTCTTAAAGAAATACCAAGAAGTTGGTGTTATTAACAATCACAGAAAGGCCTAATTAATTTATTAATAGGACGCAAATATTGATTAAGTACGCTAAGGCCTTAATATCTGATTCCAAGTGGCACCAAAATCATGAAAATTATAAATGATGATGATTATTTTTTTTTTTTTTTATTTTTTTTTTTTATTCCGGGTAAATTTCCTAACTGCTTTCGAAATCGATGAATGTTGTGCTGCGATAAAACATTTCATCTGCTTTAGATGGCGATGCTAATATCACTCTCATGCGCTTAATATATCTTCAGTTGCACTAATGACGTGAACTGGTGGATAGTTAATCAACTCAGAAGTTAATCAACTGCCGTGGTATTGTAAATAGTCACATCACAAAAGGCGGGAGCATGATCCTGCAATTATCGCTCATGATGGCACGCCGAGAGCGATGTCGTGCGTTCTTCTCTGTTGATGGCTTCTTCGCATGTTGCGAGCCGCTCGCATCTGCCTCAAACGTCAATGATTTCATTTGGCGACGCCCAGCCGCTCTTCCACCGTCATCTATCACCCGACGTCTGGCTCTCTCGCCACCAAGCGCTCAGTTCTCGCCCTGTGTGGGGTGTGAAATCTAGTAGCGTGAAAACGGCGCTCTGTTCCTTCGACATCCCATCTGGCGTGCGATGGTTTAAGCGCATGCGCAATCTGGCATGCTTGGTCATTCCACCGAGTGTGCTTTCCTCCTTTCATCTTTTGTTTTTATGCTTTTACAATCGTCATTGGTCATGCCTTGGCTACTCTGAAAACATGTGCGTACATAAACACTAGCACAATAAACCAAACTCTGGCTAAAACGATCGAGGGCATACCATGTTACACACGATGAACCAAAATCTGTTTCATAACAGATTCCAATTGCCAACAAACCATTACATAACCCTCTTCGTAAACTGAAGCGTACGTGTATCACACCATGGAGTATATAGCGTTTCCTATACGGAGATACAAGACAAAAGAAGACACGTTATTTCAACAGAGACAAAAGCCGAACAAGAAAGCGTCCTGTCTCATCCAATCATCACTCTCGTCACAAAAGTCACCTGTTTATGCTACACCTGGAGTTCTTTGTGACCGCCGTCAATACTCAGCAGTGATTCAATTAACACATGCTTCGTGTTAGAAATCAATTACTGGTGGCATGTGAGCAGAACGAACACAGCCGAATGTGGCCAAAGGGGCCTAACGGGGCTACTACAATATTGACCCACACCCAGCCATACGCATGATTTGATTAACATTCATTTATGATGGATACAACCTCAGTGAAGGCAACAGGTGATTGCTTGTCTGCGTGAAAAAAATGATCGGAATATATGGTAAACCAGGCACTGTATTTGCGGCTACATTGGGTGTACGGATGGAAGGCTTACCTGTACCCGGGATTCCGTGAGACCAATGCGTAGCGCCAGTTCTTCCCTCATGAAGATGTCTGGGTAGTGTGTCTTGGAGAAGGCGTGTTCCAGTTCGTTGATCTGCGCTGGTGTGAATCTCGTTCTGTGTCTCTTCTGTTTGCTTCCAGGACTCTCCTGTGATGATGAGCAGTTCGAGGTGGCTCCAGCCGACTTTGGCGATTCTGAGGACGAAGGGGGTGGCGCAGTCGTCGAGCCTGGGAGTTTTGGTGGCGGTGGTACTGGGTTCGAACCCGTCATGAACATTTTGCTGTATTCCATTTCTGGTTACACTTTCTCTGTGAATTGAAATTTTAGAAATGAGTTAACTGTTAATTAAGTGTTAGTTAATTAAGACGTTGATTTGCTTTGCGTTTCAGTTGTATAAAAATGTGTGTAATGATTAATTTGAATGTGGGAATTATGCAATTGCTCTTAGTATACTTACGAGTTACACCAGAACATTTTGGTAGTTAATATTATGGATTAGCTGAAATCTGATCAAAAGATGCACAACTCGAATAAAAATCGGTCGGAATGGAATTCTGTTTACCATAAGGGATTTAATTATTGTAGCTCAAATTTTGCAAATCACGAAAATATTGTAACGTAAGCTTTCCCATTATGCAAATTTAAGATTACGTGAAGATTAATCCAGAACATATAACATATAAGACACACTCGATGTCGATGACGCATGCAGTTATATCGTCGATGTCATCACGTGGCTTTTCAGTATTTTTATCAGTGAATGTGACAACAATAAGCGAGAATTAGCGAACGCACGTTCACCGAGAATCGGAGCTGAGGTGTGCTTGACAATGTGCTTGTTCTATACCATAAGTGTACGTACATGTATACCAGCACATCTACTAGAATCTACTAGGTAAAAAAAAAAAAAAAAAAAAAAAAAAAAAAAAAAAAAAATAATAATAAATAAATAAAAACAATCGCTGTTTAAAATAGGGATGCGCGGAGTTGGGAAAGCACCGGAACCAAGATTCGGACTTCCGGTTGGTCATTTCCGATTCAAACCAGACCGGAAGATGGAGGAAGACGCCACATTCCCCGAACTTTGATCTCATCAAAGTATTGTATATCCCTAACAGAGAACGCTGGCGGTCATCTGACATTCCTGACAACATTTAAAGCTGATTTGGTGAAAATCTTGTGTATGATGTATATAGGTCATCCAATACGATATTATCTCTTTTGTCTGAGACATTATGCAATCATATTATATTGGCTGCGGAAAATCTACATCAAAATTTGCGAAATCAGACCCTAACAGACCCTAACACACCCTTTACAAGCTATCCGCTGAGATCGACCAAAATCTTGCATTTGAAGTGTGCTCTGTGATGGGGTTCGATTTTCTTGAGTTTTGCTTTAACAAGATTGGTTACTAGTTTAGGAAACACAATCAAAAGACCCCTCGCAATGATATTGGCCTTTTTCACATAATCAACGACATTTACATGCAATGATATCTACGGTTTGTGGTTCATTGATATTATCAATAGAAGCGGCAACCGGTGTACACTCGCGTATAGGCCTCAAAATCCTTTGATGTTGAATGTAAGTACAGGTAGGAACTGTTGGCTAAATATTATGTAATACTGAAATTATTTTATAAATCACCTGTTCCAAAGAACACTTATATTAAAAGTGTTAGCAAGCTACAATTCTGTTCGGTTTGGTTTCTTGTGACATTCACGCTTAGTTCATCGAGATGAGAAATTATGCGCACGCACTCAAAGACAGTTAATTTGTCAGCTCTTAATTATAAGTAATCTTAAGTAATTATCAATTTTGCCATTTGCGTTATGCTGTTTGGCGTATACACCTTTACTAGTAGATACGTTCAGTCACTAATTTTATTTCTGTAATTTATATTAAGTTTGCTCATTTTGGAGTATGATAAAAAAAAAAAAAACCTTTAAATACGAAATTGACAAAATTGGTCATGCCATGCTTTGAAGACTAATAATTATGTAATATGATTTAATTACGTTGCATCAACCAAAGTCTCCAACATTGTTGAGCTCAAACGGATCAACAGAATTGTGTCATGCATGTCAGATGCATTCATTGTTGCTATGGAAACAGACAATGTCGCTCATTCTTTTGTTTTTGTTTTTATGGATATTTGCGAATCAGGTAATTTTCGAACAAATCGTGTTGCTATAATTATAACAAAACTCTCGCTGTCTTCGCGGACGAATAATTCACACCTTTTGAAATGTAAATAAAACAATTGTTTTATCAATGCAATTTCTCCGCATGTTGGACCGGCCTATGCCCACCTGTGTTTATCGCGTAATTAGCAAAATGATCAACTTAATAATTCAAGTGAACAGGTGATTAGATGAATTAGGTTTGAGTTAATTTGGCAAAGCTGGTATAGGTGATAATTGAAACTACTGTATTATATATCGTAATTAATAATTATAGAAACAACGCTGATACGTGCTGTAATAATGGTGTTAATTTAATAAATTGCAGACTGCTTAAGCCAGGTATAATTATATCACCGAAACCCATGATTAAAAACCTATAATTAAGAAGTATGTTAAATAAATTCAAAGAAGTAAATTCGGTTATGCTTCGACCATATTGGTTCTGGGCTTCACGTTTCAGCAATTTGGGATTCTTGTAATTATGAATTCATGATTTATCAAATTTAGTTTTCACAGTGCTACAAATAAACTGGGAACATCACTGTTTGAAGTTCATATTGCAGAGCGCATTTTTACTCTCACCTTGCCATACCTCATTATAAAAATAATCACATAGGAAAAAGAGGAAGATATTAAATTGTTGGAAAGTACATCATTGGAACTACTATAAAAAGTCGATTCCCAACTCTCATGGATTTTGTTTTCTGGTCGCGAAGTCGGTGCACTCAAGAAATTGATCAATGAACCGTAATTATGCTATTTCTCCTAAATCTAATCAGCTTCCACTTTTTTTTTTTTGTGGATAATATTATAATTATTAAACCAAGAATTGCAACCGAATCCTGGGTGCGGTGCGGGAAATTGTCGATTAAACTGTTGTGCAGCGCGAATTAATATTGTATTCCCTTTTCATATATATATATATATATATATATATGCGCATGCGTGCATGCCGTTATTCAAAATGCGTTGCGTATTCTTAACTTGTTGCTCTATTTCGGTTTATGAAATTAAACCACCCGTATGAGGGATGAACTTGTAAAATATTTGGTAGGCGAAACGTGTGAAACTTTGCAAATACATTAACGTACTAAGACCAAGTATACATTATTTCCATGTCCTTATATGCCAAAACTACAAAGCGCCGCAGCATATTATGCGAAGCGATGTGATTTGTGGCACCATTACCGTATAACTCGTATTAACCCATAAACCGTATTGACTCTAATCACATCTCTAAATGAGATAATTAATTACCAATTATTTATTACAGCAACAACGGTTTCTAAATTACCTTTATAAAGATAATCGAATAAACGAGAACACTTTCTATTGCTCATGCTATATAGTTAAATCAATATTAATACCCAACACTGAATTAAGGTTTAACTTCTCCTACTTATTTCACGAAAATCTTACCTTTGATGAAACTGAAATGATAAGTTAAAGAATCCTCGCTCGATCGGCCGTTCGATTCCAATGGTCGAAGGAGAGAGATGCCTTGGCACTAAACGGGGCACTGGTCTATTGTAGCCCCGCCCCCAGGGTTAGACCCTCAGCCAATCACAACAACGCTCACACACGCAACGCATAAGCAGCGAAGCGATGAGAAGAATAGCGAGGCGTACGACATATTTGTCGCGCATCGAATCGCGGAGAGAGAAAAGGAGTCTGACTAAGGCGCGAAAACACTCGTAACAACATGGTGCGCGCGCGTTTCGTTTACTTCATAAGGATTCCGTGTATAGCAAAGATGACGAGGGGGGAGTGGGTGATTCGTATTTAAATAAGGGGGCTTCACGAGATTCTGAAAAAAAAAAAACAAAAAACAAACAAACGCAAATTTCTAATCACAATATACAACATTTGCAAGATATACAACTAAAACGGTGCTGGACATTACTTAACAGCTCTATATGACAGTCTATACAGCACAAATCGTCCATTTCCCTTCTTTCCCAACCGCCCTTCCAACAAGCTTTTACGTCGCTGCTGTCTTTGGCGTGCCATAAAACGCGGCCTTTTTTTCTCGGGGCAAATCAAGCTAAGAAATTCGATTCATCAAAGACGCATCCTAGCCAATCTAGCGAATCTGAGGAGCTCTCTGTGTGCCAACGAATCATTTCATAAACATTACTTGACGGCTCGTCGCCTTTAAAGCCGCGTTAAGCATGCTAACTAATCGAATTCATTCCACTTATTATCGCCCGTAGGCCTATGGCGGCTCGCTGTACGGTGTTGGGTGAGGGGGCTCTTCGCCCTAGCGTCAACAGGGGGAGATAGACGGGTGTGTGAGGGAGTAGATAGGGACGGGGAATTATATATGTGTACTTGTAGTATATCACCTAATGCAGTGTAAATAAGTGAATGTATAAATAGAATTGTGTATATGTTATGCACGCATTGTGTAATGGCTGCTTATACCTCTCTGTGAGTCCGCCAGTCAATCAGCGTCAATGTCATTTGGCGTCATATGAAATTTTTCGTATGCATGATTAGCACTGTAAGATGTAAGTGTGGCGCCGATTGGCGCTGATTTGGCCAACCAGTGGCGTGATATCAAAAGTCAAGATGGCCTATGTGATGTCGACTAAGTCAAAACCTGACTGGGGAAATTTAGGTTACACGAAGAGAAGAGTGATAAAACCAGAAGCCAGGAATTGTACCTGTAGCATCCGCAACTGGGTTAATTGTTCGTCCGATTAATCCTTTGTTGAAAAAAAAAAAAAAAAAAAAAAAAAAAATTAGATTGCATACAATGCAACACACCTTTGTGGTGATGGCAGACGAAATATGGTTGCCGCACTGACTCGTTAACGGTCTGGTACTTAAACCTGCACTGGAGGGACCGAGGTGAAATACACTGCAACCTGTAATTATGCAATCTGTGCTTGATTGATACCTGTCCATGTCAATGTTGCGTTATGATCGATACCGACTTTTTTTTCCAATAACATAATTAACCCCGTAAAGAGGAAGACTGCATTAGGCATCTGATTCAACAAATGATGACTCGTTGGCCACGGTGATTAATTTGTTGTTGTGTAAACAAACCCTGCAGCAGGTGAAATCAAAACTTAATAGTTTCATCAAACAAGCAAATCCATTTTTGGCCGACAGTTGTTGCTATTTTTAACGATTTTTCGTGAATCGTGATGTTTTATGAGGATTTCACAATGTGTCATCAGCCGAGATGAATCGATGCGCCCCATTCTTTCACGGCTAAAACATTTCTTTTGAGTTCTTTCAGCATTTCCCCCAGTTCTACACCTGGTTAAACAGACAGAGTAGCGTCTCTATTGTCGGGCTGATTGAAAACGCCGTGCCTGTAGCCTCACCTGCCCTGTCTGTAGTCGTGTCAGGATCCATTACGTGTGAATAAATCACGGCTAATGACACGGGTGATGAAGCGTGGTTCCCGCCTTTAATATCGCCCATCAGTGCTATTCCTACGACGCGAACGAAGGTCGCTAATTTCTCGTGAAGCAAACAAAATGCCGAAATGCATCAATTGCTAAAAGCTCCGCTATTGGTGGCCGATTTTATGACGATTTCTGCTGTAATTATGTTTGCATTGGCGGTGCTCGCCCATCTATCATTTCGACCGCGGCTTATTGCAAAAGCCGGCTCTGCGGGGGGTCTGTCTGATGTGCAATGATCCATCATCGGTGCTTTCATAACGTCATCGCATGCAGTGAGCGGATGAGCTCTGCTGAGCGCCAGTCACCGGCGTATCCCTTTGCGCATGGATATAGTATACAGTATCCAGTATATACTCTGGCCAATGGACACTTCATTTCATGCATGTTAATTAGTTTGACATCGACACTTCTTTTAACCTGTATGTATGTTCATGTATCTCAGGTTGCAGAGTGCTTAGGTTCATGTGCGACACTAATAATCTCCGTTTCATTTTTTTTGTGAGCGAAACAGTTACATCACAAAATAAGAAGACACACGTGTCGCTTGTAATCATATGGATACACGGATACCAACTTCTACTGTACTAGATGAGACACGAATTTCTCTGATATGTCTCCCTATTATGAATTAATATAGTCACAGGAAATATATTCATGGGTAGTCACGGGCTCACTGATCTTATATCAAATGAGCCTCCCTTCGCAAGGAATTAAATACTGATCCACGCACCAACAAAATTGTGATGTAGACAAATTGAAATTCACAAACACGATTTCATTGTGCGGAATGTATTATACGATATGCGTGAATATCCCAGAATCCGACCAATCACGGATCAATTGTGTCCCATGAAGTCTACAACGAGCCATGCCACACAGGTTGACTGATTGCACCTGCAATCAAAGATAGACCAAAGCAAAGGTGTTAATGGAGGAGATCAAAGATGCTGTGACATAATGTCTGTGTGGCTCACTAGGGATCCCCCGCCAACGGTGTCGTGACAGTTCTTGGAAGAGTAACCAATAACAATGCAGAATCTCATGTGCATGTAGAAGCTGCGATTAGCAGGTTCTGGAAAAAGCGGGTTTCGCGGCTCCACACAAAACATTCGGATGATACAGGAGCAGACGCCTGTGGTTTCTCCTCTATATACTTTTATATCGATATACCTCATAAGGTCTCTTACAAACGGTCTACCGTAGGCAGCTGTACACAGCGCCCGGACTTGCTAAGCATTCGGGTAGAACTGCCGGTTTTTAATTGCAGTTATAACGAATGACAATTGTATTACACGTGATGCCAAATTGGGCCTCAAATTCGTGACCTCGATCTCCTCAGTCGGCATAGGGTTGTCCGACAATTTGTCTTTTCAATAAAATAACACAAAGTCGAATTATTACAGTATTTTCGAATTGGGTTTAGTGTATAATTTTACCCTTCAAAAATATTCACATGCAAGACCACAGTGATACTGCTTGCATGGCATATTCGACAGTATACCTAAAACCCCTCAGCACAGAATTCCGCCTCCGATTGAGATTGAGACCAGATTCAATGCAACCGTATAGCGGTGCAGGGGCAACGGCGTTGTTGCTTATGCGCATATATCTCGCTGGGGGATTCCGGGCGGCCTGGTCCTTTGATCCTCGGGGGATTTCCCTTTGAAGGCCCGGCGGCATCTCCGTGCAAATCCTCGGCGAGAGCGGGAAAGTAGTCTCCGAGTCAACGTCCATTAATAAACATGCTATGATGTGCCCCGACCAGCTTAATCGCTCGTCTATCACGCCTGGCCTGGCATTTATTCATGGAAAACATGTCTCGCGCCCAGTCTCGCGGGGAACACAATTCAAAGTAATGTCCAGTGTTTGGCGTTCAACTTGTGGCCTGACGGTAATTAAAAGCTTTGCCGCCGTGTGGTGATGGCTCAAATCCGGCCCTGCCCCCCGTCTTAAATCTTGATCTCGCTTCGGGATCACCTCTCGTGCCTCCCTCGCGGGAAGGGGCAAGGGGTGGTGACCTCAGGGGTTGGGTCTAGCAGCTGTGGCAGCATATGGAGAGAGCAAGGAGAGGGGCCCACTGATGCGGACTATTATCATTTGTTAATTGTTGCCTCTTGAATAAAGATTGCTAGATTAGTGCTCGGGTCTTTTGACACCACGATTCTCGCCGTTCTCTCTTGTGACGGTCGTTCAAGCTGAGATCTCAATGTCATTAAGCAGCGCTGTTTTGATGTTTTCATCAAGAAAGAGTTACAAGGGATCAGCCCTGGATCGCGTTCTTTGATTTATGTACCGTAAATAAATGTGCGTGATTTTCAATGTCATTTCTTACTCTGGCCATGTGTCCACTTTGATGACATTATTATAGATGCACGTATCCATATATTTATTTGTATAATATTATTACTAGTTTGCTACAACAAATTAAAAAAAGCTCATGCATTAAACATTGCATAAAAAATTTAAATGAAGCCATAGATAATGCAAGACAAAGGGCAAGAATTGGCGGTCAATTGAGAATGTCTCCATTGATTGCAACAACTCTTGCAATCCAAGCGCATGCACGTGGATATACACTGAAGTAAAAAAACAAAAGCTGATTTCAATCGTATTTACTTTTATACACGTATTTTCAGCAAAATAATTTGACCAAATTAAAGTAAACAGCTTGATATAAGACAACTGATGCTTTGTGACCCGACCATTGCATGGAGATGCTGAATTTTGAACCGATTTTGAGATTACATGAGTTTGGATAAAACAGAAACAGGACAAGAATGGACAATAAAAGTGTCAGTGGATAGGAAATAATTCCAGTATCGTTTCCATGGAGATGTCCAGCAGGGGCCACTGTCTATAATATTCCGAACAGCTCCTGGATTGCCTCATTCCGGATACCGGACGTTGTTAGGCTGCTCGGGGAATAATACCTCGCTTGTTTATCTGGGAGAGTTGGGTGTTTGCTTCCCAGGCTTTATTTCGATTCAGGAATTGCATTTGGTCATCACTCCACTGAAGAATGAATCACTACAAATATATTCAAGATGCTGCTCTTTGGTCAAGAAAACACTCAGTACGAAGATCATCCCTCACTCAAATGCAATGCCATTTTCAGACATTGTGCCTCCTCGGTGCATGCATAAGCCCTTATCTAAAATCCGGACGATTGGTCTTCGGAATGGCCGGCGAGAGGATAAACCTGCTCCGCTGAGGCGCAGTCCATCGACTGACCTTCCGGCATCGGGATCCAAAGAACGACACGCAGGCTGTACGATTCAGAGGGTCGATAGGCCGACAGCTCACACGTCCGACTTCCTTATGCACGTTATACACAATCCGAAACCGATAAGCCATATTTAACCCTACCTGAAAACATAGCTCTATAGTGTGCGCACTGACAATACATAACCCTCGTTAATTCGAACTTATGAGCACTCGGCCAATCGACCAATTGGATTCCCGGGATTGCCCTCCCCCCCCAACCCCTAGAGAAAAAAGTTAAGTAAATTGTTATGCATAAATTAATGGAACAAAATAATGTTTATCCCTCGCGACAAAAAAAAAAAAAAAAACAAAAAAACAAAAAACAAAAAAACAAAAAAAACAAAACAAAACAGATCAAGGCAAAGGTGTTACTGGGATTGTGACATGAGACCAAAGACAGTAGCGCACACTCAGGTAAAAATATATTCTTAAAACCAGGTTGACGCCAAAAGAAAGAATACATATGCATTGTAGGTAATCGGAGAATTTTCTTTATTATATTAGGATTTTTTTTATAGTTTATAACATTTGTGCTATTTAATAATAATTATCAATTATGCCATTCTAAGGTCAAGATTGTTAGGATGATTTTGAGCTTTTTTCGCCATATAAGGCAAGATTTATGTATATTACACATAATTTAAGAAGAAGCCTCCAGGTAGTGTCTGGTCAATCTATAACAATAATTTATTGCATCATCTTTGGCATGAAAATCTGTGAATGTCCAAATATGGTCATAACCTAATTTAGCATATATCTTGCTGCATGATGATCTTTGTCTGAATCAAATTACATCTATGTGTAGATATAATATAAGCCAGTATTTATATAATTGACATATTCGGTATCAGATCAATATTTTACATGACATTTGACATTAAAGATAATTAATGCTTATCAACATAAAACGTTATGTTTTTCATTCTGAGTACATTATGGATATTTTTTCCTTAATTTTGTCGTTTCTTTCTTCTTTCTTCCTCTAATTGCC
>KB309618.1:11083-35160 GCA_000328365.1 Capitella teleta
TTACGATGTTCTAGTGTTAGCGGGTATATAAGTTGCTGTAATTATACATGCAAGCTGTTATTGTGTGCCTGTTTGCTGTTTGCAAGTTAATAGAATTCCGCTGAGACGGCCGTGTGCGCGGCGCCTATAATACCTAAAGTGTGGTTTTTAAAGGCTCGTAAGGTATTTAAAATTATTAAGGCTGATACATGTATGTATGTTATGTTGCACTTCATAATTGCGGTCATAATTATGCTTACACAGTAGAAAATTGAAAAAAAAACAAAAAAAACTGGGTGAGGTCAATTGTAGTGGGTCAATGGGCGGGGCTTAACTTTAACCTGTCAAATCAGCCAAATCGTTGTTGAGATAATATTTTGCAGTAAGCACGTGGTCACTCGACGGCGCTAAAAGTTAATGCAGCAAGCAGAGGCAATCTCCCCCGAGGAGCATGCCAACTCGCGAGCGCTGGCTCAGCGGCAGAGTCGCAGGCGAAGCCCCATCTCACGCTCGGAGGTGACGTGCGTTTCAAAGAGATGGAGTAGAGTGACAGCTCCATCGATGGAGATTAACTTATTACAGATTTTATTGAAAGATAAATGATTCAATAAACTATGAATAAACATTATACTTCATTGCTGTTATTGTTGATTGCTGAATTGATGCAAAGCTAGCATGAGTTACCATAGTGACCTAAATTTACCCAACCTTGATTAACGAACACCCCCGAACTACGAACACTTTTTCTTGGATCCAGAACTGTTCGTTATTTGCAGGTACTACTGTACTGTCTATGGTGGTATGCAAGATAAAGAACTCTTGGGATTTATCGATAAGAGTAGGGTGAAACCCCGGTCCCGGGCCTCGATCTGTTCTGGCGCCCGTATCATCCGATTGGTTTGGGTGGAGCCGTAAAACCCCATTATCAATCTCTATGCAGATGACATTTGCTTGCTGTCAAGGGAGGCGCATGGACTCCAGAACATCCTGAACAGGGTGAATCTTGTGCTGGATGAATACGGGTTGAGGATCAACCGGGAAAAATCGATGGTGGTGAGAGTGGGAAGCCCTTTTGGAGTAAGTGAATGGTATGCTGGAGAGAAGAAGATAGTGGAGAAGAAAGAGAGGGAGGGAAGGATGGAAGAGTGGAGTGGTCAGCCGGATCATGTATGGAGGAGGAGCCCTAGTTTGGAAGGTGGAGGAAAGGAATCAACTTGAAAAGGAGCAGACAGCATTCCGGAGATGGCTATGGAAGGCACATCCAAGTGTGTGGAGTGCGTGCATTCAGACAGAAAGTGGATGAAGCACATTCAGTGAGAGGGAGGCGAAAGCGAAGATGGGATATGTTAGAAAGATCTACGTAGGAGGAAGCATGGTGGCGGAGGTGGGAAGAGGAGTTTTACTCGAGATTGGACTGAAGTCGAATTGGTGGAGGGCGGTCAATCGTATCGCCATAGAGTATATATAACCTTGATGGGGTTTACTATATGCTAAAATATAGAAGATTGTCTGAAGAGGGAAAAAGATTGGTCAGAATTCTGGATAGATGGGTAGAGGAGATGGTGAACGAAAATATGGAGAGGAAGGTAATTTAAGCAAAGAGAGTTGGAGAAGTGGAGAAGAAAATTGAAAGGTACAAAGAGGACAAGAAGATATGCAGAAGAGAGGAAAGATCTGAGAATGGAGAGGTACGCTGTTAGTGGAGATGGGGCCAGAGTGAGCATGATGGTGAAAGGAGTCTGGTGGTGAGGGCAAGTGCAAATTTGACTTGGAGATACAGTGAAGATTGAGAAGTGTGGGTGCAATATGGAGGAAAAGAGAGAGAGAGAGAGCGTAGGGGGGGACGAATTGGGAACCAAGAGTTTTTCGGTTTGTTTCTTCTATTATTTTGCTCGTTTGGGCTTTTGCCGTTATCGTTATGGTTCTTAAGGATCAGTGCAATTTATTTATTTTGTTCCTTTATTTATCTCTGTTGCTCCATTTCCCTATATTTTTACAGTTTATCTTTAAGTTTATCGTTATGTTTGTTACATGTATCTCCTTATGATTTACATATCTTAACTTTCGTTATCTCACTCCATTTACTTATTATTTAATCTCTTGCTCAGAGGACAATCCATTTATTTTCCAGAGTCCTGATAAAAAAGGACTTAAATCTTTTGACATGACCTGACCTTACCTGATGACTGTCAAATTACTGAATCTATTTAGAATAAACAGGGGTTTCTCATTCTATGATTTTGCTCATAATTTACTTGAACTAAACTATTTGGGGTCTTGAATTTTATCCAACTTATCTCATTTTGTATTTTTATTCCAGATGAGGGAGGAGCGCCTGTTGTTGAAAAAGCTCAGGAGATGAAGGAGCCACCTCGACCAGACATCACAGACCTCTGCAGAGACACATTCACAAAAACAGCTGACTACTTGCATGGAGAACTTGTGTGTAAGATCATATTGTATTTACTCACATACTGTTTATACATTATAATATTTTGTTAATTTTCAGGCTCCTCTGAAGAATACAAACTGCTCGAACAAATGAACAAAGTCACGCTCAAGAAATATGTTGAAATGAAACAGATTGCTTCCAACATCAGTCGAGCTATGAAAGATCTGAACGACAAATGTTAGCTTAAAGCTTATTTTTCAAAACTATTTAAATGATTAATATTCTCCGGGATTTACAGACAGCAGTCTTCAGCCTTATCTTGATCAAATTGATCAAATTGAGGATAGCGTGACCCAGTTAGAACAAGCTGCATATAAGCTGGATGCTTATTCAAAAAGATTGGGTGAGTTTGTGAAAGGTTCTGGTCTATTTACATTTTTCCTCCATCTCTCTTCCATAAGAGGTGAAATTCCGACAACTTGAGAAACAAGGAATGTGATACCGCTCAGTCAAAAGCTGCTACATTCCCCCCCCCACTTCAATTTATCTCAATTTTCTGCTCATATTTCACTGTATATTTCTGCAATTTTAATTAATAAATAATCACTGCCTTTATAATATAATTTTGGTTGCTTGCTGAGATATATCTGGTTATAAGGGAAGACAAGCAGGAAATTGGAAATGCCTTTTATTCCCAGGAAAACACAACAAAAACACAAATTTAGACAAAGAGAAGAATAAAAAAGGAAAGACACATAATTAATGAATTCAAGATCGCATTTTGTAAACAAATAATGAACAAGTCTCTGTAATAAATACATTCAAACACAACCAACAAATTATTTCATTTAGAAATTCAACAGATCAAAATATTGCCTGAAATGGCCTTAAAATTCAATGTTATTTTAACACTTTGATTCCACATGTAATATCATGATACATTCTACATAATCAGTCAAAACTCCTCAAGTTAAATTGCAGCTAATTATAAGGAATGCATATACTCAAAGCTCCAAGCAAAAACATGCCCCTTTCAAAAAAGTGATAGAAAAATGTATGCTGCATTTGAATAACTATGAATCCAGTTTTGCCAATTCGCTTGTGTACACTCCAATGCTCTCCATATCATACAGAACGAAATAAATCTGCTTCAAGGAGCTTGAAACGACCGTCACAAAGTAATTGTTGATGGCCCTTAGAATAATCTGTGCTGCCGTCTGCTTTGGAAAACCAGCACTGCCGGGGAAAGAAAAAAAAAGAGGGTTGTGTGAGGATATTATTAAGAGAGACAGAAGAATTTCAATCGCAGGAAATTCTAAGTTACAATTTCAATTACAGCTGTTGCTTAGTAGTTCACTGCTTGCTTAACATGCTTCTCACTGCTACACATATCATATTGATATAGGGTGCCTCAATGAGGAATTCTGATGCCTGAATCATTCTGTGCATTCTACCATGCATTCACATGTAATATACTAACAATTCAAGGTAAATATACTATACTTACAAATACCCATTAATCAACAAAGCGCAAATTAGCAAAGCAATCAACTCACCGTCCGCTTCCAATGGATGGAAACGCAAGAGATTTCAGTTGTTTTTCATCAGCCAAACTGAGACAGTTTTTTACCGTTTGTTCCAACAGTTGCTGAGAGTCAACATCCTTCCACCTTGGCCCATTACAGTGGATCACAAACTTAGCAGGAAAATTGTAGCCTCTGCACAATAGGGCTGAATTAAAAAAAAAATGCTTTAGTTTTCTATAATTCTAATTCTTACAATGTCACAAGTCTCAGGACTGCAAGAGAAAAATCAATTCTGTTTTAGTCGGGACCAGAATTTATAAACTAAACTAAATGACCAAATCTGAACCGTCTAGAAATACCGCACCAAAATAAAACTTACCGAGTTACACAACGTCCACGAGCAAAAGGAGAAAACAAAGACCTACCAGATCCACTTTTGAATGACCCGATTTCGACTGATTACAGATTTAATTAACAAGCAAGAGAAACGCTTTTACACCCATGCAAACATTCATGCACCCAGCCTCACAAACGACCACTCACTTTCCACTGCTGATGGAAGGCAAAGCCAAAGACTTCAAATGTTTCTCATCAGCCAGAGCTAGAATATTTTTCACTGCTTTTTCCAAGTTTTGCTGAGCGTTGGGTTGGCTCCATGTTGGGGAGTTAACATGAATAACAAATTTGGCTGGGAAATTATGGCCAGGGCACATGGCAGCTGGAAGGTAAGAGCACTTAAAGGATAACTTCCTACAGAGGGAAGATCAGCAACAGGAAACCGTAATCATCATGCAGTGAAATATATGGTCAATAGATGGAAAATTATAACACTACATGTATAAATGAAGTAACAAAATAATCATGCAAATAACATACCACCAGCAGTGTCCAAGTCTCCATTAGTACTGAGGAGGTCCTTGACTTCTTGTTGGAATTCTTTACCTCCAGTCCTCTCGATAGTTTGCCCTGTGCAATGTTTGGATTAGAGAAAATGCTTAAATGAAGAGGACACCTTCTCACCGACTTCCCCACCCATATAGAGTGAAGCATTGGTTGGATGAATGATGGCATCTGCTACCACATTCACAATGTCCCCCTGAAGAACCGTCAACTGCAACAGAAAGTGAAGGAATATTGAATAAAGTTTATAATTCATCTAATGAAAACGATCATGCACTGATGCAGAGGTTCTCCTTCAGAAATAAAACATTTAAGGGCAACTCCAAATGAAGTCTCTTTGAAATGAGAAACCCTATTTTGCCAGTGAAACTCTAACCCTCATGGAGGCTTATGCGCCACTGTTTAAACATTGTACAAATCATGAAATCGTAAGTCAACACTGTAAATGGAACTACCTTTTGCCCAAGGAAGAGTTTCTTCTCAGAGAGAATCGTGAATGCTCCAGGATCAGCTGCAGGACCACCAGAAGATTCGCCTTTAGCTGAAGCCTGAAAAATTGACATGTCGATAGGAAAACAAGGTGGCTTGTGTGACAGCAACCTTTGGTGCTTTTGTCGGAGACATTTTGATAGGCAGGGCCTTAGCAACTGGCCGGGTGAATGCCTTAGGTTTTCCTTTCACACCTGCAGCAGACAGTATAGCTTTCTTGGGAGGCATTTTCCTTGCTGCTGGTGATGTTGGTACAACCTTTTGACGCTTGACAGGGGGAGGGGAGGCGGGTGACATGGGCTCCACGCTGGGAGGAGGGGTGAATAAGCTTTTGGAGGTTTTCTTCCGACTCAGAAGTTCTGGGTGGATCTTCGGAAGAACGCCTCCAGAAGCAATAGTCACATGACGAAGGAGCTATAAGGAAGAAGAGAGTTGGAAAAGGACTAATTAATGGATTCAAATAAACAGACCTGATGCAGTTCCTCGTCATTAGCAATGGCCAGGAGAATGTGTCGAGGAGTGATTCTTGCTTTACGATTGTCACGAGCAGCATTGCCAGCCAACTCTAAGATTTCAGCTGAAAAGACATAGATCAGCACATGTGCTCACTAACTTCAATCAACAAAATCATAACGCACTTTCCCCGTCCCGTAACTAGATCAACAAGGGTAATAAACAAATATTTACGTTTAAAAATTAACATACGACTTTAGCACTATTGTAAACGATATCATAGCTCACTTTCAAGCACAAAATAAACTCGAAATACCAGTTAGATACTCGATCACAGCCGCTTGGTAGACTGGAGCGGCAGCGCTAATTCGGAAGTGGTGAGTTCGAGCCTTCAGGAAGCGATGCATTCTTCCTACTGGGAAGAGAACACCAGCCCTTGCAGACCGGGTCCTCGGCTTACAGCGCTTCTTTCCACCGCGACCAGACATTTCGTTAAACACTTATTTGCACAGCTCTGCGGTATTTAATAAAGTCTTGTCCGACATGCAAGCTGTCAAGATTTTTGGCTGTTCCAGCGATCTGCAACACCCACTTCTGGTGTGAAAATAGTTTCCCGGATTCCGACTTTATTCATTACTAATTTCTATGCTGAACATATCGATGCGACACTTTCCATGCAGTTTTGACACATTTCAACGGTTTGAGTTTCGATTTTTGGTTGTGTTTATAAATATGGGGTGTGCATGCGAAAGAGAACAGCCATGTTTGGGATCCAACATGCAACGTGCATGTTTTGTGATCATAACGCACTTTTGTTGTACGATACGTACAGGTAATGTAATACAATGTCATGCATCGACAACATGACATGTTGATGGACTGATTGTACGAGAGAAGAATGTCAATGTGACCTCAAATGCGAAGAACCAGGTTGCCATGGTAGTTGCTAGGCAACCAAAAATTTCAACAATGATAAAAATGTATTATTATCAGGCGGACAATTTCTCATATTCAAACCATAAATAAAATACACTAGGTCAATAATCACCACATTTTATTAAGGATAAAAAATATTTTGCATTCATGCGAATTCAAGCCAATAAGAAAAAAAGAAAGATTCCTAAACATACGTTATCTGTTCATTGGACAGTTTTTCTTGGTGTGTCCTGTAATTAAAATCATTGCGAAATTAGCAGAAAAAAAAAACAGTGGAGAAAGAACTGACCTGTTTGCCGACATTGCCCGCATTTCCTTGGTGCTCTCTGTGCAGTAGTTGTGCTGCCGTTACTTTGAGCGTGACCACCCCCTCTGCCCCCTATTAAACCAGGTTGATATCCACCTCCTGAAAATTACGAATTATAACCCAATTTATAGGAAGGAGCTAAACTCTCACTCTGACTAGCGTTATACCCTCCCCCTCTGGGGGCTGTGTAGTTAGTGGGAGCTGCAGCATCGTCACCCCATTGGAAGAAGTTGCAGCCCTGACCTCTGGGTTTAGGACAGGCATAGAACTGTCTTCCTTGGTTGGGTCCTACTTTCTGTACGGTCAATCTGAAGGAAACATGAATTATTACAATGAGCCAATGGGGTGATAATGCAACTCACAATTTGCCTTCTTGTCCACATTGACAAGATACAGAGCCGTCTCCTGCGCCAGTGATCGCAGAAGTTCGGTTTCCACCAGGATTATTGTACTGACTGGGATTTTATTATTATTATTAAGAAAAGTTGGATCTTTTCCCTACGTACTTCAAGGTTGAGAATCCCGAGTCATTTGAGCGTTGAGTTGTTGGCTCCTGGTTGTCGGCCCAAAGGAAAAAATTACACTTTGATGAATCATCCTGAGATTTTGAACAGGCGTAAAATGGACGACCTGCAAATGGAATGAGAAATCTAAAATCCATAAAGATGCTTATTTGTACCAGTGTTAGGGCCTTCCCGCCTGACAGTCAGCTGACGGGCGTCCACGCCACAATTACAAACAACATTGTTATTGTTGGATGCGTCGTTGAGCGATGCCGTAAGAGACGAGGTCATTTGGGAGGAAGATGAGAAGAATCCGCTGTCGCTTGTGAAAGAACGGGAAGGAGGTGCTTGTGAGAGGGCTGGTCGCTGGGAAGGGGCAGGGCGTTGGCTGGCAGCTGGGCGCTGGCTAGAAGTCGGCTGTGATGGCTGAGCGGCTGACTGAGAGCTTCTGCGTATTTGTAGGGTTTCCATCAGATTATTGTCGCAACCTCCGATACAACCAGTGTAGCTATGAAAAAGGATGATCATAGTTATAATTAGTCCACCAATTAAGAAATAAAACCGCACTCGTTGGGTATGAAAGGTGGTACAGAGCCTCTCTTGAACTGGAAGCGAATTCTGTTCACAGGACCAGGCTGGCACTGCAAGGCAGAGAACAAGTTCACTTCAGAGAGAAGTATTAGAGAAATATAATCAGCTCACATGTGGACAAACTTCCTCAGTGACTTCGGCTTTGAGGACATAATCTGGAAGCCAAATAACTTCACGACACGTGGGATATCCAGAACAACCAATGAAGAACCTGGAAATAGAATGGATAATCCTGGTATTCTGGAGAGGGGTAGTTTCAGAACCCTTTGTTGTCTTTCTTGGTCCGTAGCGACATTTGCATGCCACATTTGGAACATGGTTTAACAGTGATGGCCATTGCGGTGGCTTGGAGTAAATCTGTGCGAGAACACCAAAGTACTTTAATTAAATTATAACTTAGTAGATTCAAAGTAGAAGTTAACCTTGGTTTGAGAGCTGCTGTGGTGCACCAAAGTGCTCAGCTAATGCTGTATCAATTTTCTCTGCCTATTTGAAAAAAAATATAAATAAATAATTTAATAATACAATAATTAATTAATGCGCATATAAAATACCTGAGTACATGCTTCAACAAACACTTCCTTATATTTGCGTATTTGATCAGCAAGCACAACTGCAGAAGGAAATATTGAATGAATTGAAAAAATGTTTAAATCAGACAAATCACCATCTCTGTTCTTCTTCCCTTCACAAATCCTGGTAAAGAAAAGGAAAAGAAAAAAAGGAAAAAAAGAATCTCCAACCAGTACAGATTATAAAATGACTCACAATTTCAGATCATTTTCCAATTCAGCTCGTAGATGAGGCTTTGACATATGAAAACCCATGGCATCATATCCTGGTGAATAAAAAAAAAATCACTCAATAAATTTGTAAAATATAGCACCAAATACCTTCAACTAATCCCATTCCTAATTCTCCAGGAATGAATTTCTGATCATTTGTTAATCCAACATAAAGTCTTGCTTTGATTGTTTCAATATGCTCCGCATGTGTGGCATCCGTGCCTGGCTCAATTAGATAATTAATTAATTAGGTAATCAGGAAGGTGATCAAGGCGTGTACCTATGCCATGTTTATCCATGAGTGAAATGAGGTCAGCTTCGGTGAGAAGAGAAGGAGCTGAGGTCTCTCCCTGGTTCATCTGTCAATTACCATTCGGGTTTATAATAATTGATTTATTCATTTCACAGAAAATACTGTGTACCTCAATTGTTCTCGGAGTGAATTGCGCTCCTTCTTCCATTGTGGGTAGTATCTGAAATATTAATAATTATTATATTCGTATTAATAATAGTACTAATATTATAAATTCATAGCTTCTTGATTTTGTAATAGTTTATATTGTAGAATATATGTATGTATTTTTCATGCTACATTATTTCCTGCGGTTCAATTTGACCGTGCAAAAAATGCCAACAAAATAACAAACTGCAGCAAATCCAAGCCAATGCAGTAAAACCTGTCTATAACGACCACTCTAGGGACTGATTTCAAACCGTTGCTTATATCGCGGAAATAAAACCAACACAAGTTCTACTTTTACAATCCTCTTGGATATAACACAAGTAAAACTTGTGATGATGAAACAGAGGGAAAAAAACCATAAATATACTAATTAATTTCAATAAAAATTGTAACCTACAACTGAGTCCCCTCAAATGAAAAAAATTTGAATGAAATCAGACAAATCTTTAAAATCCTAATACACTGAGTTCATCTAGTGCAACCCGTACCTTTCCAGTCCACTTGTCATAAGGATAGACATCGAGATAGTTGCGCGCAATGATCATCAATCCAGATGCACTGAACTGTAAATGAAACCAGGAAAAATAAACAGAAAATATGATTATTTCAAAATCTCACGTATTCATCATTAATGGAAATGTCGACTGTAGTTTCTTGACCTTGAGCATCCTTTGAACAACAGGCAAGGAAGTGACGAACAACAAACTCATATACACGCTTCTCATTGCCCTGAAAAGGAAAAAACATTAATTAGCCTAACATTTAAAAAAAAAAGAAGTTAGAAACATGAACAAATAGAAACTTTAATAAAGACCAGAAGAGTTGAAAGCAGACAATAAAATTTAAATATTTTATTGACAGAGCTAGATTGAAATGTGAGAATAACCTGTAGGCCGTTAGTGTACTTGGTAGGGTGAATGGGGGGATGAGCCTGATCAGTTTTGTTTCCATTGCGTGGGTTAGGGCCATCCTCAAGAATATGACCAGCAAACTCTTTATGAAATAAAAATAAATATTGATAACAATAAAATGACTCAGAACTCAAATCACCTCCCCAATCCTGATCATTTACTTGCTGTTGAATGAGATTTCGTAGATTGAGATCTTTTGGGAAGATATTTGTTTCTGTACGAGGATAGCTGATGAATCCCTGAGTGTATAACTTCTCTGCTATCTTCATCGTCTCCTTGGCGTTTATGCGTAATTTACGCGACGCAAGCTTCTCAAGTTCCTGTAAAAACACCAAAATTGCATTATTTATTTAACAGTAACTTCCCATGAAAAGAATGAGAAAGGTTTCTATTGTCAATTCAGAAACTCATCCAACAACCAAAGTCTCATCCAAGAGAATACTTAAAGAGGACCTCTGTTCATTTTGGAATCTTTTAAAAACGATTCTATGCAGGGCTCAAAATAAGAGAAAAAGTTTTCTCGCCGCGTGGCGAGTAAACAGGGAATTTTTACTCGCCAAAATATATTTTTACTCGCCAGAAATTCTGACGATCAAATAGAGCATGAAACGCAATTATTTTATACATGTAGTTCCTTTATACATACTATGTCACTTTCTCAACCAATTTTCATTTAGATTGATCGTATGTGACAATGCACTGCCATATAGCAATACGTCAAAAACATTCGGTACTATCACTCTGCCACTATAGAAAAGTGTGTTTTGCTCTACTGGGTTATGCTGATAGGTTGTAATGGCCACGTGTCCACTCTGAAGTAGGTGATCCAAGACAGCCAACAATTGAAAATTGCAAAGGAAAACGCACAGACTTGTCGAAGCCGCATGAAATTATCAACCACTGCTACTACACATACTATAGTAGTCTGACTAACTACCAGTATAACATACTATACCTAAGACGCGACTTAATTTGGAAAGATGTGAAAGCATTGAAAACAACAGCGGCGCCACAATTAACTCGTCTGATCTGGCGTCAACATGGCGTCAGCTAATTCAAACTTGCCGCATGATATTAGGCGCCTGCATGGGCTCACAGGGTTCAGTTTTTTAACTAGGGAACTAAAAAAAAATCTATTGCTTGGGGTTGATCAAAGAATCTGCTAATTAAAGTTTACATTTTATGTGGAGAGCTAATTTTTTACTCGCCATCTGGTGACCATTCTTGATATTTTTACTCGCCGGTGAGAATTTTTACTCGCCATTGCCATTGGCGAGTAGTTGAGTCTTATTTTGATCCCTGATTCTATGGGCTTTTGTTAGTGACAAGAGACCATTTTCGAACAATTAAGTCATCTAGGAATAATATTCCAGACAAATCAAAATACGAATTTCTTGCTCAGGCAGAATAGCTTGAAACGGATGAGTGCAAGATTTCTTTTTTGATGACTGGTGGAAGATCTACTCACTCGATGGCTCCCATAGTTAAAGGGATGGGGAACTAAATTTTAAGTGATGTTCTATTGACTCATAGCACCAATTGATAGCATTCCGTGCCAAGAACACCCTGCCTGGATGCAAGCGTAAGGAAATAGTGAATTCTGAATATCGGGGTTAGCATTGCGCCTATGGGAGAATGGCTTCCATTGCAAAGTATAGGAGGCAAACGTCAGCTGATGGCTTGGTTTGGCTGATGGCTGATTGGTTCCGTTCCCCTCGTGAAGCTATCGATTTCAGCCAATCAGAGGAGAGCATCTTCGCCATAAAAGGACATCTTTGTTGTTTACGAAACGAAAGCGCATGCGTGGTGCACTCTGGCTGACCTTTTTACTGTATCAGGATGAGAAACGTGGTAGGTGTCCTAGAAAATCGCTTGTTAAAATAAGAAAAATAGCGAAAAATATTTTTTGTTTGCGCCTGACTGGTGGCAAAATGATTATTCTATCTATTTCCGAAAAGAAAAGAAAAAAATATCAAGGGGTTTAGTCGCAGGACACGGTGATATGACGAGGCCCATTGTAAAAGATGGGGAACTCGGTGTTTCATCACAGCGACTGACGTCACGCCTAATTAGCATTATATCTACCGCAAAATCGTTAGCGATGATATTCCTTGTGTGGGCCAGGCATAAGAATCATCTTTGGTGCATCAAATAACGACTCAAAGTCCATTTTCAACCAGTTCTCCCTCCCTTTAACAATTGGAGAGTTACTTTTATGACATCACGACAGTATGAAATCGAACACGAGAAAAAAGCGAGATTTTAAATTTAAACCTCTCAAATTCGATGCATCAAGAAATTATTCCACAGCAAGCGTAATGTCTGAAAACATGTCAGTCAAAAAGCTTATTTGTCTTTTGGGATGCATCCTCTTTCATCCGTTACTAGTTAAAAACAATCAGAGGTCCTCTTTAAATTCTATAAGGATATGGGGATTGTACTGTGGTAGGGATCTGTGAACAAGAACAGGAAAACATACCACAGTATCAAGGGCCACAGGTCTCCATTTGCTCTTTGGCTTCTTCTTGACTTCGAGCACAGTTGCCAGAGGATTCTGGAAAACCCAAAAAATAAATCCAAGGTAACACTCGTCATTGAACTCTCACCTCAATCACATGTTCATAGAGAACCAGACATGCTTCATAGTCAAATAAACGACCTCTGAATAACAGAAATTGTCATTAAAAGAAATTTTATTTGATAGAAAAAACCTTCTCCAAGAGAATTCTATAAATCCATCATCTTGAAGATCATGGGACACTAAAAAAGAAATATATATATAAGTAATTTAAAAACTTTTTGTTTTTCAAAAACCTACCTTTGATTTTCCAAAATGGTTCCGGAATAAATGCCTGAACTTGTTTGTAACGTTCAACGACGAAACCAAGGGTCGGAAATTGACAGCTGCCATAACTGATCAGCTGATCAGCCAAAACATTTGGAAACACTTTCTGCAGCCGCATGGTTTGGAAGCGAGTAAACGAAGCACCGATCCGCAAATCAAGTTCTTGTCTTACGTCAACCGCATCGCTGACGTTTTTATCAGGAGGCTGCAAATTGGCAATAGCGCGCGTCACTGCCCTGTGTGAGGTAAAGGGGGTGATAAGGGTTTTATCAAGATTAAGAGACACCTACCCTGGAGTCATCTCAGAGAAACGAGCTCTGTACACACGCATGTTAGGTTTAACTAAGTACAAAACAAAAATCAGAAGAGACATTTGGGAGTTGAATCAATTACCTGCAGTGCAGACTTGAATGACTTCAAAACCAATATTCTCACCTTCTCTGTCACAATCAGTCCACACGACTAAGATCTCACAACCCCTCGCTTCTCGCTCCAGAGTACGCTAGAACAATTAGTTGGAAAAATTCTGGTTACATAAGTGAAGTAAACAAAACCTTGATGTCTTTGTAATTCTCTGGACAAGTCTTGTGAATGGGAGCATCGAATAGCGACACTGGGTTACAGCTGTGCCTAAAAAATGAAACATAACATGTGCAAGATGACTTCACACTCTTGTGCACCAACCATTTACGGTGAGATGCCTCAAATTCGCAACCGAGGAGGTGGCCAGAGACAGAGGTCATCGACATTGTGCAGTTTTGGTTGAACAGGTTGTAATCAAACTCATAGATTTTGTTGAACTTGGAGAAACCCTCTCTCTGTTTGGAATTTTTATTTAATAGGACGGCAGGATGGAGAGAGATCTCACCTTGCGAGATCTGCCGCCAGACATCAATCCAGCCAAAGTTTTAGCTGCGTCATTCTTCTCAGCTACATTCAAAATGCGCACCATTTTGTTGGTGAATTTTGAAGTCGAGAGGGATCTTCTGAACGTCGAGACCCTTCGAAAGAGGCACAGAAAAGACATGCAGCACAGACCTCAGATGTTCCCTGGAAATGAAAAAAAAATAAAAAATAAATTTTCAGAAAGTGAATGGTATATAGCAATCAGAAAGAAATAATTTTTTTTTAATAAAAGGTGATTGTGTGCAAATGAAATATTTAGTAGATGTATTGCTACCACAGCAAGATGAAGATGGTTCACTATGTCAAGTTTAAGTTAGTGACTTACTAGCTGACATACTACAGCAAGACCCAGGGGTCCCGCTGTACTGTAAATGCATTCAAGCCCAGTTTGCGAATCACGATTTCCAGAATTCTACTCTTGTAATGAGATTTATGAAGGTACCAGGCACTTCAAAGCCATGTAAGGTAAAGCCTGGTACTAAATTGCGTCCGAAACCAGTCCCATAAACTAACGTAAAATGCATCCTCACCAAAAAAAAGTGACATAACACTATTAACAGGTTTCTCCCCGCTTTCCGATTGTTGTGTCACATGACCTGCTCTCTACATGTTATAAATAAACCAAAACACTGCGCTTGCATAGTGTAAACATACACGCATGCGCATACAATTTTCCTGCGCTAAGCAGCTCAATCTTTCCTTGCAATTATGCACAGGATTTGGACCGAGTCTTTGCAAAGGAATACGTACACATTATTATTACGCAATATTTTGTGCATCACCAGTCATTATATGAACAATTTTATTTATTTTCATTCAAAAGTCGTGCGAGAAGTTTGAGCGGGAAAGTGAAGCATGTGCGCTTGTTCACAGCGCAGTGCGCAAGCGCTCAGTGACGTCACTCGCAAAATGGCGTTTGCTTACTTCCTCATGAAGTGAATTATTTTTGCGGGTTTTGATTAATGTAAGTTTAACGTTAATAGTCATATCATTTTTTTCTTGGAGCATTTCATCTAATATATGGGGCCGATTCCCAAGAGAAACTCAAGTGGTAAACATAAGTTCGGGAGGAGTTAACACATTCACCACCAAAGACGGTGATCACCGTCTTTTCACGCCCAACGCTTGACCGCCAAAGACAAGATTCTCGTCTTTTGCAGTTAAAGCCAAAGGCGCATACACTAACCACTTTAGCGTCATCTCTGAAATTTTCTGAAATTTTTGTAGAAATTGACTGAATGCAATGTACGATTTCAGGACATTTCCTCATGATATTCATCGAACTCACCTTCGATATATTAATTATAATAATCACAGAATTATACTTCTGGCGTTGACACAGCAGTTACTAATTGATTATGTTATATCACCTCGACAAACCCGAACGAAAGCAGCGAAGTGAAGAGAAGGAGTTTTCTATTATAGGCGTTACTTCAGAGCCAACTAATTAGGGAATGATGGTGGTTGGCGCTTCTGTCACTGCACGTGCTAATCTTTCTCGTCATTACAATCGACATTTAAATCCCCCAACAGAGGTCGACAGGTACAAAACAGAGCTGAGGCTAAAAATAAACAACCACATGACTGGAAACGGAAGCCTAAAGTAGGTCACATCTCCGAGCATAACCGACGATCGATTTATGTCACGGAAAGCAACGGAAAGTGCCAACTAACTTCGGGTATCTTCGGAAACGACTATTGTCGCCATTAGCAGTCCGAAGGATTATAAAGCATCACGACAATAGTCGCAAATAGCAAGGAAGAGTTTAATTAAATCAAACTTGCCAATCAGTAGACGCCGGATTAATGCTATGGTGTCAACACCTAGAAGGAGCTTTCCAGACAGAAGCAATGCTCTGGAAGGCGTCCCAGAAGACACCCTATAGTGCGTCGATACAGATTTAACGCAGATGGAATTTTTGTTTTTGTCTGCCGTTATCTCAAGTCAACTGCAGCGTTCTAGCGGTCTGGGCTCACCACTGCCTATTCTATTGGAACTGTGTACATTCCTCCGGTTTGTGGCGTGCGATGCCTTTTGCCATGTAATCGGGGATACAACAGACATAAAATTACCCTGATCAAGTGTTTGGGAGATAGCCAAATCCGATTTACGCTACTTAAGTTTAGAAAAAATGTGTTTGTGGAATTTTAACTTGAAAACTTAACTTAACACCTGGAGGACTTAACTTAAGTCCCAAAGTTAAGTTTCTTTCTGGAATCGGCTCCTGGAGGGCTTAAACACAAGGATTTGTCGGATAATATGTGAATATTTATCATGCAATCGGGTGAGTGTGAAGCCTCGCAGTCAGTATACAGCAAAAGTAGTGGTTTACCGTCGACCGATTTTAGACCTCGCCCGATTTATCTGTGCTACTGCTAGTGACTTACAAACTTCACTTGGTGACTTACAACTTGGCAACTTGAACTTCTACTTGCCAACGTTACGGAAACACTAACGACGATGCCAAATCAATAGAAAACACTTGAAATGGGGAGCATGACTTCATACAAAAAACGAAACAAGTTCTATTAAACAACTGAGCAGCATCATTTTGATCCTTTTCTTCACTTCGCGTTTCCTTTTCGATGATGGATACGAAACTGAAACTCGCGCCTAGTATGGTAAGCTCCACAGCAAAAATGGTATCGCTACTATGGTTGCATCCTTCTCGTTCAGTTTTGTATTTACTTTCGTTGTGATAATGCATTATACAATTTGATAATACGTTAGTGTGCAATATCACCATGGAATTATAGAGAAGAGATCATAATCCAAATTGATAAAATTATTAAGGATTTGAATTAAATTCAGCTATGACATAACGCTGAATTTGTGGAGGATTCATTGGTTTACCATGCGGATTACTCTTCTTGTGTAACAAGAAATAATTCAATGTCGAAATGATTCCTGCAACGATGTCTACATCTCGTCGGTTACTGCTGTCCTCGGTTAATTTAACGAGGTATATTTTTAATTGATCGTGATTGTTCTTCAGGTTAATCTGTTGCTTCGATATAACTTACGAAGCTTGATATTTAGGTGAGCGATAATAGAGCTGTCTATGAAAACATAGTTAATAGCCAATAGGCCTAACATTAGCACAGATTCTCGGGCGAGGTCTGTATACCTCGCCCGACGGTAAACCGCTTCTTTTTGCGTATACTGGCAGCGAGGCTCCACACTCAGCCGATTGTATGATAAATATAGACATATTATTCGACAAATCCTTGTGTTTAAGCCCTCCAGACGTTAGCTGGTATATTTATGCTCCAAGAAAAAACAATATGAGCCAGTACCATCATGTCGAACTTATATTAATTAAAACCCGCAACAAAATATCACTTCGTGAAGAAGTAAACAAACGCCATTTTGCGAGTGACGTCACTCAACGCATGCGCACTGCATTGTAAACAAGCGCACATGCTTCACTTTCCCGCTCAAACTTCTCTCACGATTTTCGAATGAAAATTAATAAAATTGTCCATATACTGATTGGTGATGCACAAAATATTGCGCATTAATAATTAATACGTATTCCTTTGTGAAGACTCGGTATAAATTACGTGCACAACTGCAAGGGAAGATAGGCCGCATGTTGAACTGCTTAGCGCGGAAAAATTGTATGCGCATGCGTGTATGTTTACTTCGCACTACGCAGGCGCAGTGCTCTGGTTTATTTATAACACGTGGAGAGCAGGTCATGTGACACAACAATCGGAAAGCGGAGAGAAACCTGTAATGTCACTTTTTTTCGTTGCGGATCCATTTTAAGTAGGTTTATGGTACTGGTTTTGAACAAAATTTAGTACCAGCGTCTACCTGGTATGGCTCTGCAGACGCTGGTGCCTTCATAAATATAATTACTAGCGTGGAATTCTAGAAATCGTGGTTCGCGAACTGGAGTTTAATGCGTTTACCGTACAGCGAGACCCATTGGGCTCGCTGTAGTATGTCAGCTAGCCTAACATAATAAACATAATAAACAAACATTCAGTATTATTTTTATTTTTTTTCACTCACCTGAATAAGGCAAGCGAGATATTTGCTCTACTATAAAGTTGCATTGTGCTGATGTATTTCTATATATTTTTATTATCATTAATCAAACACATTTTTAAAAAATAAATAAATAAATAAATAAATATAAATAAATAAATAAATAAATAAATAAATAAATAAATAAATAAATAAATATAAATAAATAAATAAATAAATAAATAAATAAATAAATAAATAAATAAATAAATAAATAAATAAATAAAATAAGCCTAAATTAAATAATTACATTTGATAAAATACCGTTGCTTGTGTGTGACATTTTGTGTAATCAAAATGAAGCAGCTCAGCCAATTAGGCTGAGCGTGGCTTAGCGATAATTGCGGATTTGGTTTGGATTTTTATGCCATGCTTCCAATCGCAGTGAATGATATGAACAACACGTTGATCATTATGTTCAGCTGTTGGCAGTGCGAGTGACTTATAAGGTATCTCTAAAACTGAGTACCGCATTGTCTTCGTTAAAGGCACACTCCCTATTAACTGCCCCTTTCACCTTTTTCAAACAGGCATCGGTCAAATTATGTAAACAGCCACAAGCAACAAGCTATTTTTAGCAGAAAGCACAACACCCGCTCCCTTCAACACGCAGATCGAGCATACTGTCTTATGGTAGTTCAGTAAAGACCATGAATTACAAGCACCATTGTAAAATCTGGTATAACTTGACCGTTGTTCTGGACTTGATCCACTAAAATTAAACTTAACAAGCGAGCATTAAGAAAAAAATGCGAGCTGTGTGTCTTGGTACACATGAGGTCTTTTCTGAAATCACACACACCAACAGATCTCTAATGGTCATCTGAGCATGTATGTATATGTACATGAAATTCTGTGAGGGGGAATGGGTGCCAAGAATCTAGTGCCATGGGACACGGTTATTTGCTTTGGGTACCTGTGTTTACACGGATACTGTGAAAGAGCAGATCTCGTTACCATGTTTTGTTCACAATAACGATAAATTACAAAATTTACAGGTATGAAATAACTCCTGACTAGACAGCAGTGTCTAACCATTTGCTCCTGATTCAAACTATTCATGCAGCGTTATTTGGCTGTTTTACAGCTGGCCTCGAAATACTTTTTAACTTCCTTGAGGAATGAAGCTTGGGACTGCTTGCAGAAGTGCCAGAGACTCCTGCATGTACTTAATGGTCATTGTACAAATTTTTTCCATTCCGAGAATCTCATAAATTTTCTTCTTCAGGCAGATGAGAAGTTTATCTTCAACTTCTAAGCTTTATGAAAAAGGAAGTCTGAAGGAAGCTCCAGTCAGATTGTCAGAGAGTGCTGCTTCGGGATACAGTACCCTGGAGGACATGAAACCAAAAGTGAGGGACGTTCCTCTTCTGCAAGCGCCCATCTTCCTAGTCTCTTTCGGAGCATTTTTGATTTATTTTCTGGTGCTACGCGAGGAAAACGACCTTGATGACCTCATTCCTCCCATCCCTGGAACTGCTAATAGGGATAATAAGTAGAGACTCAGGATGTTTATGGACAGGATCATTTGTATATTCCGTGAATGAATAATCAATAAATTATGATAAAATGTGTTATTGTTTTAAACTGTGAAGTGAAAACTTTTTGGGGCAAGTTACTAAATGCATGTACAATGTACTGGGTAGATAAATAATGTAATTGAAGAAAAGTCACAATAATAATGTAGTATTATTGAGATAGTAAAACGAATTTCAATGAATGGAAATTAATAGCAGGAAGAAGAGTTTTTCAGTTTCCACAGCTGTGGACTTCAATTTTGTTGGTGGGATTTCTTCAAACAGGAGGCCCAAAAAAAGCCATAAACATGGAGAGAATAAAAGAATGGGGGAAAAAGGAACCAAGTTCAGTGATGAGTGGTGGTGTACATGTAAAAAAAAACGCTTTCTAGAATTAGGATTGTAGGAACCATTCATTTATTTCTCAGTCTTGATCAGGTGCTTCTCTTGAGCTGTGGAGTCACGAAGTGACAATGAGAAAGGTTTCTACCTGATCAACATAATTAGTTTGTGTCTGACCATTCTGCAAGTATCTCATATTTGGGAAGATATCAAGATGTACAGTGAAACAGAAATTCAGGCGGCATCATTAGATACTCAGAAGAATGCAACACATAAACCAAATATCATTTTTTGAATCTACATTTATTATATTCCGACAACTGGTACAAAATAAAACGACAAATACACGCTAGTGTCCGCCTTATTAAAACTCGACTTTTTTTCACGACAATAAGAAAGAAAGAAAGAAAAAAAAAAAAAAAAAGGAATGAAAAATTTATAAATGTTCTTGCTGTATTGTCTCTCCAAATGGGTGAATTTGAAAACCAAAAACAAGCAAAAAGCATTCTTTTAATGATGAGATACAATGAAGTCAAACACCACCCGCCCAAGCTGCTGCCATCAGATACAACAGATATTTAAAAACAACACAATTCCAAAAAAAAAAAAAGAAAAAAAGATTTTGAAAAAAATGAAGAAATCCAGGAATATCTTGACTTTGTTTTACACTTGCGAGAGTGAAGGACTGGAGACCTGACATCCAGTCGATGAGATAAAACCAGAAGATAATTGGTTGGGACAGGAGGAGTAGGAGGCCAGAACACACAGAATAAATAAACATCTTGAAAGAGTGGAAAGAAGTAGAGTCCTCCTGAATTGATATTGTCCTTTTGTTTTGTAATTGAGTCTGTGTTGAGGGAGTAGATGACGCACACTATGCACGCTCTCCTCTGATCCTCCTGGCCAGTTGGATGTCCTTGGGCATGATGGTTACACGCTTGGCGTGAATAGCGCACAAGTTGGTGTCTTCAAAGAGACCGACTAAGTAAGCCTCACTGGCCTCCTGTTAAGAAGAACGACAATGTTTAGTACGGGAAGAGTATTAGTTTTGGAGATTTAATAACCTGAAGGGCGCCGATGGCAGCGCTCTGGAAACGCAGATCAGTCTTGAAATCCTGAGCAATTTCACGCACAAGACGCTGGAAGGGCAGCTTCCTGATGAGCAACTCTGTCGACTTCTGGTATCTCCTAATTTCACGGAGAGCGACTGTTCCTGGTCTGTATCTGTGGGGCTTCTTCACGCCTCCAGTGGATGGAGCACTCTTTCTCGCAGCCTTGGTGGCCAGCTGTTTCCTGGGGGCTTTTCCTCCAGTGGATTTACGGGCGGTCTGTTTTGTACGTGCCATGGTGAATCAATTATCTGGAAGAAATAATGAATTCATTTCATCATAATACAAACTAAATCAAAATTGATAAGGCATTAACAGCACATTACAAGTTTTGGAAAGAACGCAATACACATGGAATGATTAAGTCACCCAACTCACGAACAGCAGTAAAAAAATAACTATTCAATTGCTCACCAATAAGTAAGATTGGTTAACCGACACACGGCGCACCTATGCAGGCCAATCTCTAAATTTTGAAATAGAATAACTGAACTATTATTATTTATTTGATTGACTCACTTTCGTTTTGCACTAATTGACCTCAATTCAGATTGAATTATAATCCGCAGTACTTGTCTCGGCAGAGAGTTTTACTACTGTTCCCACGGAGGTTAATTTTTATCAGACTGAAGGATATAACCACGGATAAAACTGATTGGGATTTCGTCACAGGCGGAAATCGCGTACACTGCGGCTAAATTTTGGAAGATGGCGGCAAAACACAACGGAGCTTGGAGGGCCGCTCAACATGCATAAATATCACACGTAAAACGGCGGATATCGAGGAATTTTTCAAATATTATGATCCTTGAACAATAATTACTCAAATTTCCAACATGAAAGTTTAAACACCGGGGTTTGAAACATGAAATCCGGGGAAAATATCTCAGGCGCCATTATTTCACATTGCCTACCTTAGCTCGCTTCGAACGATGGAGTCGACCTAATTATGCGAAAACGTTTATATACTCAAGCTGACGTCATCAGTCAAATACTCTGCTGATTCGTCACGTTTGGAGCCATATGATTGGTTGAGCTGCTCGTCTTCTGATTGGTTTAAATTGTGGTCCTTGGATAGCGCTGATTGGTTAATGAAAGTGAGCGCTCATTGGTCGAAAGGAACATTGCTAGTTCACACCACATTCGCTAGATGGCGCCGGCGGCATCGTTTCAACTCATGCGCTTGCTCCAAATTCCGCAGAATCATACACACACCGAAATAAGTTTACATATACATCATGTATTGTCACATTCAGGCGTATACATGTAGTGGCCATTATTCTGGATCCTATAATTACCATATGCTAGTAAAATAGAGAAGTCACCTCTTCACTGGCGACAGCAAATCCGGTGGTTTTTTCCGTCATCTGCTTGCTGGGCATCGGTTGTAATAATTAATTATGCATATGTATATATTATATTTTTATATATCCATATACAATAATTATACTCACTATTAACCATGTAAAGTTGTACATGTATACACATCCTGTATGCATCAGATTATGCACGATTAGCCCATGGGCAGTCATCGCTGATTGGTCAGCAGATACAAGTATGAAAATCCAGTATCAATTTAATCGGTACAATTATATACATTACAAGGCTGCAATCGACTATCCACATGGCATTCAAACTAAATACATGTAAGTGGATTCATAGAAAGTTGAAGGGATCTAACAATGGACTCTTCTGCATACATGTACCTGTAAATATATATATTTTGAGGTAAGGAAACAAAAATGAGGAAGCCATGAAAATGTGTAAAATCTAAATTTATTTTCAACATTTTTTAGTCAATGAAAAGGATGTTTTTTGAAAAAAATGCATTTTCTGTAATTTTTTAATACCTATCTAACTTACACAGAAACATCTTCGTCATCATCATAAGCATTGTTGGGAGAATTGAGCCATGGAGAGAGATAGAGGGAGGAGAGATTTTTTTTTTTTTTGTATTTTATATTTTCCTTAAATCTTTGCATTGCTTATTTGCCAAATTGCATATTATTGAGATGAGAGGGGAGAACAGAGAAGATATATTGGAAGAAATACTTTAAAGCAAAGGAAGCGATATATAAATATTTAAAAAAAAAATAAAATAAAAAAAGGGAAATATATTAGTGTGGAAAATTATTCATCCCAGTCTCACAGCTCGCTAAACCCAACCTGACAGAAAAAAAAATGCGCCTAAAATAATGAAATTTCCCCTGTGTATATAATATTAAAAAGGTACCGAGTAATATCAACATTTGATCAGATTAAAATACTGAGATATTTATGGGGAAAGGGATGTTTATTTCACATGTCTGCAGGATAAATGCTGATTATTTAATTAATCCTATGCTTCACAAGAAAAAAAAATCATAATAATAAGAAGAATAATAGAGTGCGGGAGGATTAATTTTACTTAGAAGTTAGAGCACACAGCCAAAAAACATAGCAAATTTTAAATCCTTGAAATATTGAAATCGCAAAACCACAGAAGAAAATACAATAATTTGTTTTGTAATATTGATATGTAGTGGAAAAAATCCCTTTTTTCGAAATAATCTAATCACTGACGAAATTAGCTGCTCTCAATGAGTCAATCAGCAGTACATGCGTGCGTTATGCAGTCTTAGAACAAAAAAAATCAATTCATAGATCCCCAAACAAAAATTTCGCACAATTTCGTAAAATGAGACAGGATATAAATTAAATTCTAAATGATTTAAATTTAATCAAGAAAGCACATCAAGGATTATAACCCCTGAAAAAAAAAAAAAAAAAAAAAAAAATTCATAATTATTATTTTGAGATTAATAAATGCAAATTGATTACAAATAACATTGTTTTTAATGGAATATCATAGCCACACTTTTTAATATACCCTTAAATTCGGAAAGAAAAAAAACAAATTTTATATTTAAACAAACGCGTAATTAGGACAAATTCTAGCAAAAATTTCGCCATTCAATGCGTGAATAACTCAAAGGTGCAAGTCTGTCTGATATCGCTAACAATGAATTATACCTACAATTTTTAATATAACCTATGAAAACTACTTAAAAAAAAAAAAAAAAAAAAAAAAAAAAAAAAAAAAAAAAA
>KB309618.1:36350-68573 GCA_000328365.1 Capitella teleta
TAAAAAAAAAAAAAAAAAAAAAAAAAAAAAAAAAAAAAAAAAAACCAGCTGATTTAGAAGGGAATGAAATACCAATATAAATGTTGGGAAGGGATGGTGGATAGCACGAGGGAAAAAAACAAAGAAAAATGAAAAAGCAGAGGTCATTTAATTAGAATTTTAAGTACATGTCACAATTAAGGATAGATTCAGTTACTTCTAGAAGAAAATAAGATTTTTTTTTTCGTAAACAGAATAAATCTATCACAAAGAAAAGAAATAAGACAGAAATAAATCAAGATTAAATATTTACAAAGAATCAAAATACTATAGATGCTTTCATTGTACCAGAGATAGATACATACCCATTACACATTATAATTTTAATGTAAATTAATTTCCATCCATAAACGCCAGAAAGAAATAAAATGCAAAATATGATTCATAATATTATATAAGCACTGATGGCGTTGATTAAAAAACTTCCACCTTTATTTGAAAACCTATGAATTGGTTGATCCTAAGCAGTTTGTATACTACAGCATCAGTGTAGATTTGGCGCTAGCTGTGATTTTCTGCTGGTGACACAGGGGGCAGTCATGCGCACCCCTTGATAAGCACGGCTCGCACACAGTGAAATGCCCACACGGGAGTGAGCGCAGAGGATTCGATTTACTCTGGCACGCGCGACACTGCCCACTATTGGCCTGTGGGAATGCCATCTGTAGAAGAACAAAACGCAAAAAATTATTGTCTTCACATTTTAATAAAGATATCTCACTTTTTCCACTAAATCCATATCAACTCGAAGTTTCGCTTGTAATGCTGGCAGCGCCTCCAACTCGGTCATGCGTTGCAAACACTGCGTGAACTGATGCGCCCTCAACGCCTCTAGTTCCTTCTTCAGATTCAACACCTGAGCATTCGCCTGAAAAGGTGAAAATGAAAACCCTCACTCAAGCCATAGCAATAAAAGCTCTCAATTAACCTCATCTCGCTCCTGAGCGATGATTTTAGCTCGTCTAGTTGAATCCTCTGCCTCTTTCTTCCATGCGTCACACGCCTGTAAGCAACTGATGTTAGCAGCAAAATCAACTTTGAACACAAGCAGATACTTTTCTGGCCTGCGCTATTCCCTCTTCCCACTGCACAAGCTTTGATTTGTTCAAATTCAATTCTTCTCTCAGACGTTGAGTTTCAACACCACCTGGTGCGTTAATGCTGCTAGTCAGTGAGCCGTAATTAGGCGTGGATCCCACAAGGGGCGAGTGGGATAGCATCCCGTTGCTTGAGTGTGGGGAATTGGAGAGGAATTCTGAGAAGCCGGGAGCGGAAAACTTTCCAGGATTTGGCTGGCTGAGAAAGGCGGCAGCAACAGATGCCTGTGGTCAAGAAATAATAACCTGGTTCACCAGCATTTAAAATCCCAACTGACCTCTTGAAGTTGTTGCTCCTGTTTCTGCTGCTGTGAATTGGGATGAGGGAACATGGCGCTGATGGGGGAGGAGCAGGGAGACTGAGACAGACTGTTATTGCGCTGGTACCCTCCTCCCGATGGAATGGTCACAGGGACAGATGTCGCCCCTATATACGACGCTGAAAAAAGCTCTGTATTAGAATCACAAGAATAAACCACATGGGAGGACTCACGAGTATTAGGGAAACCAGTGCTTAACGAGCTACAGACAGAATTAGTGTCGTTATCATTATCTTTGCCAAGCTCTCGTTCCAATCCAGTGAGAGTGAGCTCGCCAAGATTTAAATCTTCATCTAGAGCGTTTCCTACAGGATAAGGTATGTGTACGATGACACCAAGGTGTAATTAATCGCTCACCAATCACTGACTCCACCGTGCCAACAGGGGGGTAGAACGAGGGAGCGTGCGGAGACATCGTGGAGGGCACAGAGGTCGATGTAGGGGTCAGGCCAGAAGAATGAGGACTCCCAATGTGGACGCTGTTCAAAAGAAGCTTCCTTTTTGATTTCTCTATCCCGTCTATTGATGGATCGTTCTCTAGTGCGTTAAGTTGGACCCTCATTTTACTCTGAACATTAAAACAAAAAATACGAGAATTATTGAATATAATAAAGACATCATTGTGGTTCTTACATGCAAGTCTTCGCGCTCAAAACCAGGAGCTTTCTTGTACTCGGCAGGTGAATCCAACGAAGAGAAGTCAGAGTAGTGACCGAGCGACTGAGCCATTTTCTTGGCATATTCCGCATATGGACTGCTTCCCAATTCCAGAGGTCCTAGCTCACCTAAGCTCCCTGCACAACCATTGCGAGGGATATTAATACCCTATGGAAAATATAAAAAATAAAAATATTGGCTATAAATTTTAAACCAACACCAACGTTGTTATAGAAGGCATGAGACGCATCCTTCATTTCTTTGTTCAGCTTATCTTCATCGACCGTCTCCATGCCATCAAAGATGTCTTTCACGTGGGGAGAGAGTCCATTCACCGCGTCTGGACTCTGATTGGGAGGCAGGACGTTGGTGACGAATGCGGTCAAGGGGTTATCAGCTGCTATGCACATGTCTCTCTGGGTCATCATCTCCTCTGTCGTCAAAACCACTTATAGTAAGTGAAAAAAAAAACTCATAAGACTCACGTTCAACGTGTGCAAAAGCACAGAATGGCCCACGTGGGCAATACCCTGTTTGTACCATGTCATTGCATTTGGTACTCTTGTAAATCTGTAGATCAGAAGAAAAAAAATCAATACCCGTATTCAGGTGTACAGGTGTATTATTTTGTACAAATGAATAAATACCATATTAATTCAACTGGCAGAATAGATTAAACCAAAAACTCACTTCGGAATTAAGGGTCTCATAGTGAACCAAAGTTATTGACATACCTCAGGATGAAACTGCTGCTCAGTGCGTGTGTGGCAGTATGTGCAGTTCTCCCCATTCTCACACTGCTGTGGATCTCCCCAGTCATCACCGTGCTTCACATTCGGACAGGGCGTTGACCTGTACTTGATCTTCCTGGGACTTCGCCGCTTGTCACGGGCATTGTGGTAGGAGGGGCAGGCGTAACCTTGACGACAGAGGCGAGGAGGACGCTTGCAAGGCTCGGTCTTGTAATTGGTCAACACGTAATTTGTATCTGAGAGAATAACAATGAATGAAACACTATGAATTTCAGAGGCAAATATTACAATTTAGAAGCTGTTATCTCTGGATGCACACTCCCCTACTGAGGAATCTAATGTGTATGTAGTTACGTGTTTAACTTAAAAATATCATGAATACATTATAAATGGATCTAAATGGTAAAAAATTACAAGTAAACAGAACAGTAGGTCAAAGTGACAACTGGTTGACTGCAGATGTTTGTCTTTCATGAGAAGTCTAAAGAAAGACAAGTGGACAACCTGCAGTGCAAATAAGAAAAAGAAAAAACTATTATCAAATCAATAAGGCGCCTTTTGAATGATAAACAAGCTGATAAGATATCGCCTCACAATTCAACCAATTAACACATTTAATTAAGCGCAGCTAAATATATCAGCAGCCTCAGTAACAGATGCTGCAATGAATAATTACAAAGCTTCACCAAATAGAGTTAAAAAGGCAGGAAGTTGATGTTTATTATTTTGGTATGGCTTGGTGACAGGTGTAACAGAAAGTCAGATATAGGTCACAGTGCAGTTGGCTTCAGTCAATGAGTTAAAATTAGCACAATAAAAACAGGATCCTTCTGAGGAAGAGAGTTCAAGGGACCATGGAGTGAAGGTAGAAGAAAAATGTGAAATAAAAATACACTGACAGGGAAAATCAGATCATTCATCATTGTAACGAATCAATGGAAAGATCAATGCCATAGACTGCATACGTCATGGAGGGGCTCAATATTAAATGCTCACAATATAATTAATAAATCATGCAGAATTAATATTGAGGGGATTTGTCTTGTTCAATTGGAAGCCATGAACGAAGAGACATTACCAATTACCGGTAAGCATTAAAAACTTAAAAAGCTGCTAATGGATTTTTCCAACATTGCATGAGTTGTGCACGCAACATGACGTCACAAATCTACATTATTTCAATTCAGTTCACATCCTCATACAAATGCAATGTCAACACGAACATAAAAATAAAAATTCCAAGGTTGAAAAGCATTAACCACAAGAATCAGAAACTCGGTGGTTATTTCCTGGCCAACAACAATATTTATCAGTCTGGTGGTAAAAAGGAGAGATTGATTATTGGAAAAACCACCATTATGTATAAGTAATATAAATGATGATTAAAGGTTGATTTGTTGGCTGTACTCATCGATCAACTCATAATATCTGACAAGACAAACAATCCTAATATGTTGCACTAATTACTAACTAGGCATATATTGCAAACTACAGGTTGAAATCTATATATATCTATCTAATGATCCTTATATTTGTAAATTATTGCTTTGTTGAACTCTTTGTTTTTGAGGTGGGGGGGAGGAGGGAGGGGGAGAGGGAAATGAGCAAAAAAAGTGGTCCAACAAAAAGCATGCTGACCAGTGATACTGACCATTCCATCTGGGATCTTCGTTAATTATCCGATCTTTCTCCAAACTCGACCCGAGCGGACTCTCTGCCACATTACCACGATCGCCCTCAGGATTCTGCAATTCACGAATGTCGTAGACGGCAGGTCGGAGGTCATGGGTGCCATGAGCAAAGGCACAGTGGGGGCCATTCTTAACGCAGTTACCACGCGCATCTGTTTCATAGACACAGGTACAAGTCTTGAAATACCTCAGGTGGTAGCGCCGTTCTGTGTCTCCAGCCGTGCGATGGAGATAAGGACAGCTGAAAAGGAGAAAACAGAACATTGACATCCATGTCCTCTCATAAAAACCATCTTAGAGCACTCGACAAGGAGCTTACATATTAAAGCTCCTTAGTGCGAGCATGACTACTTGGATTCAATCAATGGATGTATTATACAAGTACTACTGTAAATATTCAAATATCCTTGCTGATGTTAGCTACAGAAATATATCGTAGTTATCCTTCACTCTTAGCCATGCTGGACAGGGAGTTGAACACTCTTGCCCCGATTGTTCACTCAAGGAAAATTACCATACAAGGAAGAAGAAAAAACAAACAAACAAAAGAACAGAAAAATTACAAGATTACTAATCAAAATTTGATTAAATAAATCTATCTAACAAACTGAAGAAATTCAAAGACCTATTACACCCAATTTAATATCCTGTTTTTCAATTTAACAGTTACCAACCAAGGTAGAACAAAATCATAATTAATTAAGCTAGATATCAGATATCTTTACTAGCCTTAAACATAATGAACAATAACAATATCCTACAAAATTGATTCTAGTATGCAATATTATTTGGTTGTTGGCTACAATATCAATTACCCAACGCCATATGTATAACCACTATTCATACATTCACACAGCCAGGATACAGACCGATAGTGAAACTGAAAGTGGGGAATCTACTAAAGAATGTTATCAGCAAATCCTGGGAATTCCAACATATCTTCAGAAATTCATAGATGCAGTTCGCTAACAAAGGCTCCCTACAGCTGACAACAGATTGATTGATTTTTCATCAAATATTTTTTTTTTTTTACAATGGAATAACCAACAAAGTAAAATGTCCAGGCAAAGATTCAACAGATGAAGTGACCTCGCAGACAACGAACTGACCAGACAGGCATCAATCTGACCCCAAAATATCAGAATTAGGGCAAGAGGTCAAGGGGTCACTGAGTTCATGTCCATCAATAGGAACATCAACAACTTCCATGATTACAAAGTACATTAGTGGTTACATGTCATCAGCTTAGAATAGCAATACCTGTAAAATCATAATTACGTCAGCAGATATGGTAACAATCAGTTACACTGATTACCTAACTAAAAATGTGCTAATATGTGCACAAAACATTCCTCAATCCTTTGTTCTCAGTATTTGAGACGTTTTTGTAAACACGTTCTGCAGCGAGTCTATAATTGGCAACTGGCTCCCTCATATGGATCGTGAATCAACAATAAATGTAGCTCATAACATGAAAAGAGACACAGCGAAATATTTCATTGATAAATACGGGTCATTGAGCAGCTGAGCATCAGCTGGCAGCAACAACAAAACGTTCACAAGTCAATTACTCAATACATGCCATAGTGCTCGTTCACTATGTCGGATGTCAAATATCTTGAAACAACTACGCAATGCCGTCAAATATAATCTAAACTATCATCAGAGATCAAATACATGAGCTGACAATGCCAACCCAGGCCATATATGGGCTGTCAAGGCTTGTATAGCGAACTGCGCACTTCCAATACAAGTCCCGTCGCATTCATTAGCATATTTGTGTATTGCATTTGGCAGCAGCATGCGACCAGCTTCCTACAAAAATATCACGCTTTCCGCTATACTCACTCGTCGCCTTCGGGGCAAATCCCTGTCGTTTCATCGTATTTGGTACAGTAAACATCTGGGCTGTAATTATATGTTCCATCCTTCTTGCGAATTGGTCTCCTTCGGCGTTGATTCATGAAATGCCAGTGGAAACATGTGTACGGCCGATGTTGTGTACACTTGTGCTGGAGAAAAAGCGGGCACTGTTGGGTTCGGAATTCCTTCAAATATCTGGAAAAATCCAAAGAGACGGTAAAAGACAGTTGCGGAGAAAGCTGCTTTATTCATTCTTGTTGACGAAGGTGTAGGTTTCAGGAGATAGAGCACAAGAACTCACGTGTAATGTTGCGGTTTCTCTGCCTGGGCAGCAACAGCCTGGCTTTCCGACGGCATTTTGAAACATGTCAATAAAGGAGCCACTGCGCATCCCACCACGCGCCGTCTGACATCAAAACAAAGCGCTGATTCGTCAATTTTGGTCACGTGGTTACCCTTAGTCCGAGGTTTTCAAGGGAGAGTAAAAACGTAAAGATGGAAAGCAGAAAGACCGCGAAAAATCAGGAAGCGTCACGCTATATGTATACACTCGATATGAGATAACATCTGGCTAAATATTAAAAGATAAAGCAAACTACCGGGTATCGATAGCACGCGATCGTGATCATTTGCACGACAAGGACACTTAAAAAAGCGATTCTATTCCCGAGTGATACATGATGGTCGATTAAAACAAAAACCAAACTCTTGAAAGTAGCCTATGCTGGACGTCATCTCGGCCTTCAAAATTTCAGCACAAATTTATTTCGGTGGGAATTTGACCTGATCCTTCCCTTTCCCTCATATTACTAGCAGTCCTATATTTACGCTTGAACAAAAAATAGAAGCCCCGAATGTAACTCGATTTAATATACGTACTTGTATCTCCAGTAACCTTATAAGTTCAAAGTCAATGTTCCGTTTGCATCCGGAAAATTCTGACGTAAGGACAACTTGGCGAAAAGGATGGAAGTCTCAGTCCATGTACACGAGCATTAATGGCGGGTACTGGTAGGCTTGAAATTGCCACGGACAACGTATTGCGTATGCATGGTCTCAGGCCTTACATGGTGAATACATGTATTGTGGATAACAATGGATACTTTCACATTAGTTTATCCGATAGCATTGGCTCCACTCAACGGAAGCACATATCAAAGGTGATAATTTGAAAAATTGTTCATTTGCATTCATATCGGGAATGGCGGTTGCTGAATTGGTCGCATGGCGTCCCTATGGGGGAATTGTAATCATGTGGAAATCTGGGCTCCAATGTCTGGTAGAAGTCGTTGAACCGACGTGCATGCGTATCAGTCGACGATTGTGCTGTGTGAGATAACCATAAATAACATTCATCTATTGGCTTCTTTTTATGCCATATGACTATATGAACGATCAACATAATGCGGATGACTTTCGCTCAGTGTTGTGCGAGGGATCAGCAATAAATGAAGCTCAAGGCGTCAGTTACGTTTTGTGTAGTGGAGACTTCAGCACTGTAGATGCGATAAAGCTACGATACGATAGCTTTATTGATCCCTGATCATTTTTTTGTTACTGAAAACGTGTCAGCAATTTTTGTTTCGGCTTCGTGTTCTCAGCATGTTGATAACTTGTCATATCACTCATTTTCAGTATGCATCGTTATGAATCTATCTCTTGATGAAATTCCTGTCAATTATGTGATAATAAAGTGCTGCATTCGTCGAGGACATTTTGTTGTATAAGCCAACCCTTGATGCGATGCTGCTGCAGATCTCTTTGCCTTGTGAAACCGTCGTTTGCTCTAACAACCGATGTAACGCTCATCATGATGATATACAAGTCTTTCACGATGCAATTGTGCGTGCATCCACGTCAGCTGCAGATGACATCGAAAATACGAAGAAAAGCGGCGGTCGCCTGATGGAATTAACTTGTACGCCCAGCGCGTGAGGAAGCTATAATATACATATTATGTTCTGGCATTCATTGTGGAAGGGATATGGTTGCACACGTTCCGGCATCATCTGAGATTTACAAGGACGCACGAGGGGTGCTTATTACAGCCTAAAAACTTAGACTCATCACCGATGCATGAAATGGCACTGAATATTTGGATACTTAATTATTCACCTTTGACACCAATAGGCTATGTATGATATTACTGTGTATATAGGCTATTCGGCTTATAATAGGCGCCATTATTACAAGTTGCATTTGCAATTCATTTGTATATGCCTGCATGTATTCGCCCCATTTATATTTAAATGGAAAAAGAAATGCTTCCTAATTCTGGATCAAAAATGGTGTCCAAAAACCCAATTTTACGCTTGCTGATCTGAGGAGTGAGGATGCAAGGTAACATTTAATCAACTGGTCGTATTCAGGCTATTCAGCAAATACTGTGAATTCGTTTCGCCTCGACTTGTGAGCCATCTTGGGAATTCCGAGTGACGTCATGTGAAATCGAGTGAAATGAATGTACCAAAATAGGGGTGAGTTTTCTGCGGAGACCAGTGAAGGAAAAGCCCGCACAGGCGGCTACGTACTCAAATACATTCCTCAGTCGGTCTCAATAAGTTCGCTTTATTATCGCCCAGGTATGGCGTTGCATCGTTAAGTACAAGTTTTTAGTAAATTGTGAATGGGATTGATCAAATGAAGCTTTTATAATTTTGTCATCTACAGTTTGACGACATAACTAATTTTTGCCGTAACATTTTCCAAAGTCAATGGCTTGCTGCCTTGAAGATTTCTCCTATTGGGCGATAAATGAGTGATTTACAATGATCATTCAATACAATTCATTCCACTCGCTGTAGTCTCTAGTCTACTGCCTAGTGTAGGCTAGCTGTCACGATGCAGCTAGACGCCAGACTTTGCCCGATTGATCTGAGATAATCCATTGGGTTCACTTGTCAAATAACCCTGAACCCCCAAAACTCATATTAGCTAGCTAATGAAAGGGTGAAAGACAAGAGAAGTAACTATATATGCATGTTATAAACCTTATTTTACACGCGGATATTCAAGGAAAAGTCGTTATCCATCTACTTTATTAGTTTCACTTTGAACCAACATTGAATCAACGATAATCCACCATTGTTGTATTACTACGGCGAACGCATAAACAAACCTTACAACATACTCATGATACTGCGCACACACAAAATAGTCCCTTAACATAATGATGATTCTTGATGAAAGAATTAAGTCATGATGATTATACGATAATACTGTAGACCATCATAATTATTACAGATTCTGCTGATTGATTTATAATTTATATTGAGGCATTCAATTTTCATGACAATAATTAAAAATCTGTTTCTTAATTTCTTATATAGTTACTTGAAAATTTATGTTTTTGAATAAAATAATCATAATATAAGAATCCAATATGTTATATGACCCGTGTGTTTCTCTTAACAGCCATCATGCGCAATCTGAGCCTGCAGTCATCCCTACGAGTAGGCGATGACCCAGGGCTCAAAGACGTCCAGCACATCTGCGTGGATTATGACACCCGGGAGATCTACGCTCTCACTTCCAGCTCTCTGCTCTCCATTCAGCCTCTGACTCAGCAGGTAACGCTCTCTCATCTGCATTCTGCTAATGAATTTAAGTCATTTATTCACCTCTTGATATATTATATTCAGTCAGCATTCAATAATCCAAGCTTAAAGGGAGGGAGAACTGGTTAAAAATGGACTTTGAGTCGTTATTTGATGCACCAAAAATGATTCCTATGCCTGGCCCACACAAAGAATATCATCGCTAACGATTTCGCGGGAGATATATTGCTAACTAGGCGTGACGTCAGGAGCTGTGATGAAACACCGAGTTCCCCATCTTTTACAATGGGCCTCGTCATATCAGCGTATCCTGTGACTAAACCCCTGGATATTTTTTTATTTTCTTTTCGGAAATAGATAGAATAATCATTTTGCCACCAGTCAGGAGCGAAATTTTTTTTTTTTTTTGCTATTTTTCTTATTTTAACAAGCGATTTTCTTGGACACCTACCATGGTTTCTCATTCTGAAACAGTAAAAAGGTCAGCCAGAGTGCACCACGCATGCGCTTTCATTTCGTAAACAACAAAGATGTCCTTTTATGGCAAAGATGATCTGCTCTGATTGGCTGAAATCGATAGCTTCACGAGGGCAACGGGATCAATCAAGGCAAGCCCTCAGCTGACGTTTGCCTCCTATACTTCGTAATGGAAGCCATTCTCCCATAGGCGCAATGCTAACCCCGATATTCGGAATGCATTATTTCCTTACGCTTGCATCCAGGCATGGTGTTTTTGGCACGGAATGCTATTAATTGGTGCTATGGGTCAATAGAACATCACTTAAAATTCAGTTCCCCATCCCTTTAAAGAGGACCTCTGATTGTTTTGAAATAGTAACGGATGATAGAGGATGCATCCCAAAAGACAAATACGCCTTTTGACTGACAAATATTTAGACAATACGCTTGCTGTGGGCTAATTTCTAGATACATCGATTTTGAGAGGTTTAAAATCTCGCTTTCTTCTTGTGTTCGATTTCATACCGTCATGATGGCATGAAAGTAATTCTCCTATTGTTAACAATGGGAGCCGTCGAGTGAGCAGATCTTTCAGCAGTTCTCATAAAAGAAATCTTGCACTCGTCTCGTTTCAAGCTATTCTGTCTGAGCAAGAAATTTGTATTTTAATTTTACTTGAATATCATTTATAGTTGACCAAAAACTTCAAAAATGGTCTCTTGTCACTCACAAAAGCCCATAGAATCGATCTAAAAAGGTTCCGAAATGAACAGAGGTCCTCTTTAATGTTAATAATAACTAATGAATAATTATCCGATATCACCTATTTTCATTGAAAGATTTGGATAAATCTGCTTCGTTTTGTTTTAACTTTCTGTGAATCTCTCACCTTCTACACATTGAGCACTAAATATTCTTGCCAGGTTGAGACGAGAGTATTATACGATGCAGAGTACATTATTGTGGGAGCGTATCATCTTCCAGACCAGATGGCTGTTTGTTTCACAACAACCGAAGGAGATGTTTTCTTGTGGAACACAACATCCTCTCAGGTATGCACAAAAAAATTAATTTGTTAAATTCTGCATTTTGTGTCTGGAATTTTCTCTCTTACAGTTGGAAAATGTTGGATGTGTCGAGAGTGGAATTACGTCAATGGCATGGAGTCCAGACTGTGAGGTCCTCATATTAACAACAGGTTGGATTAATTGAAAAGCTTTTAATTTGAATATTTAAGTTGATTAATTTGATTAGTTTGCTCACTTTTAACATGTTTTTGTGTGTACTTAACATATTTATGACGATCAGGAGATAACAAGATGGTGATGATGACTCGTGAGTTTGACATTCTTTCTGAGGATGGCCTCTGCCCTAGGTCATTTGGTGAAGGTTAGTTGGATTTCAAAGGTACAAATTATCTGAAATTTCAATCGAATGTGCTTCAGCTGAGTTTGTAAATGTTGGTTGGGGGAGGAAAGAAACACAGTTCCATGGTACAGAGGGCAAGGATGCTGCCAAGGTCAAAGCACAGGTGACCTTGAGTGATATTCAATGACCTTAAATTACCAATATACTTAGCAGGGTGCCCGGGAAGCATTTTCTTGGGATGATCGTCGACCTCGTGTCACCTGGCAAGGGGATGGTCAGTATTTTGCAATTTCAATAGTCAACCCTCAGTCGGGTAAGTAACCCTGAAAGACCTCACTTTACATTTTGACCTCTCCTTCTTATTAGGGTCACGGGAGGTACGTGTGTGGAGCCGTGATGGAGTGCTGCACTCAAGCAGTGAAGCCATTGACGGCTTAGAGCAGGCGTTGCACTGGAGGCCTTCCGGAGGGTTCTTGGCGTCTAGCCAGCGCAAGCCCCACAGGCACAACATTGCATTCATTGAGCGCAATGGTCTGAAGCATGGCGAATTCACCCTACCCTTTGGGGTCAATGAGGTAAAGGTCAATGAGGTCATGTGGAGCAACGACTCCAGCATCCTGGCTGTACATGGTGAATACATGTCAGATGGCAAATCATTCGGTGAGTGCGCCTTCCCCTCTGCTCCACTGCTGATGTTGTTTCCTGGATGCAGTCGAGATGTGGGTGACAGCCAACCATCACTGGTACATGAAGCAGCACCTCAGCTTCAATGAGAAGGTCACAGGGGTCATTTGGGATCCTGAGATTGCATGTGTGCTGCATGTGGTCACATCTAACCAGTACATGCAGTACACATGGACATGGGTCACCACCCGCACTTCTGGACAGCAGCTGGATGACCAGGCTTTGGTTGCGGTCACCAATGGAGGTAAGTGTTTGCTGAGGTACTTGAGCGATGCTTGCAGACTTCTTTTCAGCCAACCTTCTCGTCACTCCATTCCGAAGCATGACGGTGCCTCCCCCCATGTCGGCGTACCGCGTGGAAATGCCAGCGGCCATTCAGCAGGTGGCGTTTTCTGTTGGTCGTCATAGCAACAACTTTTTAGTATTGCTCAGCAACAATACCTTGGCCTATTATGGGTTCACTGAAGGTTAGTTTGAAATAAATTCCTGCTGAGCTCATGATGTTTATTTCCCCTTAAGATTCTGGAACGGCAGAGAAGGAAGCCAGTGTGAAAGCGTGCAATGGCAGTGGCTTCAAACTGATGTGCAGTACACCCTGCCTGAAAGCTCTGCTCAGGTGCTCAATGCCTTCTTCCTAATTTTCCTCTTGTACAGTAATGTTTTTAAGTATTTCTGGAGACGCTCTTCCCGCCGCGTGCTATCCTGCCAAGGTCTCACACTTGACCTTTGTGGACGATTCGCTCCTCTTTTTTGTAACCTTGACCTCGAAGGGTTCAGGATCAATACTGCACCAGGCGAAAGTATCGCTGGAAACGTCGACCATCGAAGTGTGGTAGGTGTATCTTCTACTCCATTTTCCTTTTTCTAATTTCTGTTTTCTTTCTTATCAGTCAAAGCATTGAAGTCGGTCATTCCATTCTTGCGACTTGCTTCAATCGTAGAAATCAACAACTGATCCTTCAGACATCACTGGGCGCGCTGCTTGCGTTTGATCCTGGTAAGGGAGGCAATCAAGCTAAATTGATTAATCATTTCTCCACTCAGCCTCGCAATCCTTGGCTCCTTGGAGGGATGCATCTCTGAGGGAGGTCTCTCTTCCTCAGCCTTCTGCTCAAATGGAGGTTGCTTCATTGAATGGCCAAGTATGTTACTTGTTCACTCTTTTACATAATTTTTTCACTTTATTTTCAGGATGTGGTCTTTGCTCTGACGGATCGATTCCGTTTCTTTGCCAATGATTTAGAAGTGAGCGGTCACGAAGTAGTTATGAATTAATTCAATACTCTGTTTAGGTGGCCAGCAATTGTAGTTCCTTTGTTGTTCATTTTGAGTTTCTCCTCCTGACCACCCTCAGTCACACCTGCCGATGCATACCCCTCTCCACCAGGCTCCAAGGTGAATCAAATAATCATCATACCAAATCAATCAATCAATCATTTGCAGATCTGCCAGGTTTATCAGATGCCAGATCTCATCCCTTTGATGAGAGCGTGCGTAGAGTTGAAAGGGGTTCTCGTATTGTTTGCTCTGTTGCCATGGATACAAAGCTTGTCCTCCAAATGCCCCGAGGCAACTTAGAGGTCATTGAACCTCGCGCTCTAGTGCTGAGCAAAGTTAGAACCCTCATTGATCAGTGAGTGTTTCTGATGGCATAAACATACTTGATGAGAATTTTCTAATTAAAGGGTTCGTTACAAAGAGGCTTTTGTTGTGATGCGCAAACATCGCATTAACCTCAATTTGCTGCATGATCACAATCCATCTGCTTTCATGGAGAACATCCGAGAATTTGTGAAGCAGGTTGATTCTGTCTCTCACATCAACCTCTTCCTCACTGACCTCCAGTGAGTCCTCTTTTGGGTGTACCTTTCATTTTGACTTTGACTTGCCCTTCAGAGCTGAGGATGTGACCTTGACCATGTACACAGTGGGCTCGTGTGAGCGTGCTGCTGTCAGCAACAAAGTCGATGCTGTTTGCGATGCGATGCGCAAAGTGATTCAGGAAATCGACGCTGAAAAGTATTGCGATTACTCTGAAGGATTTCTCCTGATTTTGGTTTTAAAGGTTCTTGTTGTCAATTCTGACAACGCACGTGAAGAAGCAGATCCCTGAACTGGACGTGGCTCTTCAGCTGATTAGGGAACTCAAAGGTTTGTGCACCGGAATGAGGAGAAAATTTTGATTCTTATGGGGTTTCAGGACAGAGCAGTGCGTTTGCTGAGGATGCGTTGAAATATTTGCTTTTCCTTGTTGATGTCAATGAACTGTACGATGTTGCCCTCGGATCCTATGACTTCAGCCTCGTTCTCATGGTGGCGGAGAAGTCGCAGAAGGACCCCAAGGAGTATCTCCCCTTCCTCAATAATCTCCGCAAAATGGATGAAAATTATCAAAAGTTTAGCATTGATGTTCATCTCAAGCGATATGAGTCAGCTCTCGGGCATATTGTCAATTGTGGTTGGTGATATATTTATTTGACCTAGTGACCCATATAATTGGCTTCCATTCCAGGATCTGAGCGTTTTGATGAATGCCTATCACTAGTAACGCAGCACAATTTATTCAATGAAGCCTTGAAATTGTATAATATAAATTCTGATGAATACAAGGTAAAATCAAGTGGCGTTTTTGTGACCCTTAACAACATTCTGCGTTGACAGGATATAGCCATCGCGTATGGAGAACACTTAATCAGTCAACGTTCTTTCGAAGAAGCAGGAATTGTGTTCTCTCGTTGCAAGCAACACTCTCTTGCGATGGACGCATTTGAACGTGCACACAACTGGCGCCAATGTGTGTGCAGTGCGCAGTCACTCGGATGTGCGCAAGATCAGTTGAAATCCTTGGTTATGAGGCTGACTGGTGTGTGATGCGGAGTCTTGTGATTATCTTTTTCATTTGTTTTTCATTCCTCAGTTTATTTGAAGGATCACAGAATGCATTCAGAAGCCGCACTTCTGTTGGATCAGTATGCAGACGTGAGTGATTGAATTTTATCATTTTTGTGATTATTTGTTCTTGCTTTTCAAAGGATCAGGAAGAAGCTATTGTGACCTTGATCGAAGGAGGGCAGTGGGAGGAGTCACTGCGAATGGTGGGAGTTTGTCAAGATGTAATTATATTATTTTGTTTAATTTCTATTCTTGTCAAGATGCATCGCTATAAACGCTTGGACTTCATCGAAACCAACCTGATTACCGCCCTGAAAGAGAACCACTTGTCACAGATGGAGCTGCTCACATCAAACATTCAACTGTTTCAGCGATATAAGAATCGTCTAAATGTAGTCAGAGAAGAGAAGGAGAAGAAAAGACGAGAAATGATGGGTGAGAATGCAAAGAATTTCAGAAAAAGAAACTGAATTGAAAAATGTTTTTAGAATTAGGAGATGAGTCCCGTCCTGGAGCTATGGACAGCGATCTCTTCTCAGACACAAGCAGCGCTACGGGCGAAAGCGTGGTCAGCTCCAAGTATTCTGCCTCTTCACAGGCTTCTTCATCCAGTTCTAAGATGTCCGGGTACGTGGCCGCAGTTTATCTTATCTTTCTTCTCATTACTATGGTTACCAGAAAATCCTCCAAGAACCGACGCAAAGCAGAGCGCAAACTTCACAGCTTGAAAGAAGGAAGTCGCTTTGAAGATCTGGCTTTGTTGGAAGCATTGCATCTCATGTACACGCAGGTCGACTCCTGGACAGGTCAGTCTCTGGTTGTTACATAACAGCTTCATCTCATTCTTCTTTTCAGATGAGGTCGGCGCTCTGATTCGATCTCTTTCACAGTTCAACTTCACTTCAGAGGCAGAGCAACTCCAGCGACTGACGACCGATTGGGTTCAGATGCTGCGGGGCGAAATAGACAACATCTGGCTCACGACTGAGACCACTGTCTCTCCTGCCCTCGTACGTTGCTATGGTTACAGTCTCATCACCTTTTTAAAATGTTGTTCTTCAGACTTTTGGTCCAAATAGTACGGCAAATGCTGTCGCTGAGGCTATGCAGAATAACGGTCTGCAGACCGTTCAGGCGCAACCTACTGGTGGGCCTGTTGCACCGTTTAATTTTGTCTTTTTTTCATCATATCTTTATCACTCTTCTTTAGAGCCTCTGCTGCAAAAACCAATACTAAAGATTAGGGATTCATGGAAGCTGAAAATCTGCTCGTGAATACATATTAGCATCTTATGAATAAATTTTAATCTCATCAATTATTATTGTGTTTGTGTGTCATTATATTGCTGTGGCATTTTCAGTTTTCTCGCTTTCAATAATCATCCAAAGTTTCTTAATCTTGTTTTTATTTCTGGTAATATTCTATCACTGTATAGTATATGTATTGAGGTGATATAAAGGCCTGCTGGTACTCTAATCAAATTATAAATCTTTTTTGAATAAATAGGCTCAAACCGATTTGAGGATTTCCGATTTTTTTTTGCCTCAACAAATTCTGAATGTTGGGAGTCTGTACTGACCTGTCTACCAACACTGTCCGAATATAACTACATTCGCTACTAATTTTCTACCTTGGTCTAATACATATATAAACAATGCATGTAAATAATTATTATTATACTGGTAGGCTGAAAATGATATGGAGTAATGTACTAGAATTTTTAATTAAAGTGTTATAAGTTAATGTAGTAATAAAACCTTAAAAAAAAAATATAAAAAAAAAAATAAAAAAAATCATCATCATCATTGCATGCATCAATTAGGGTTTGCTGTTCTCTTTAATTCGCTATTTGTTGTTTCAAAATTATCTCCAATGCATCAATTCCTGCAGATGAGAGCTGATTCTTAACAATCTCGTCGTACTTTGGCTACAAATCTTCGCTCAAAAATTATCAACTACTTCATCTTGAAGTTTTAGATTCATGTCACTGATAACTCCCACTTTGTTGTGATACATGTATTATATCTGGCAATTTGTTGTCGCTGTCGATCTCGATCTATGCTTCAAGCCGCGATTATTGAGTCGGAAGTCTGTTTTCGCTTTCAATCTCGTCGCTATCATATCGAACTTCGGCAACAATATACTAATGTGAGCGATCAATCCATGCTATTAGAGCATCTCTGCTTGGACCTTTGAGAGAGATATGTCTTCCTCCTGGCTCTTCTCCGTTAAGTCTCCCCTCCGATTGGCGAGAATTGGGCGGGAAGGTCCTGTTTCCGGTCACGTAGACAGTTGTATCTCCAGACTTGGCGTCTCATTTTGAAGTGCAGGTTCTTGAGAATTTTTATGGCTCCGGCACCTGTGTGCGTCTTCAAGTCCAGAGTGAGAGAGGAGGGTGTCTCGTGTCTGGGTACATTTATAACTTCAAATACAGTCAGACCCCGTTAATCCGCCCTCTTCCGTTCCCAAAGAAACAGGCGGATTAACGAAAAGAGCGGATTACATGTCAGACCACAAATAAATGAAAATTAGATGCCCTACAAAACCCATGTTCCATAATTATAGTGGTATATACAAGCAGGTCGTTAAAAAGAAACGATTAAATGAAATGGAGTACATGGATCAGCTCCGAGTCTCCAGAGTTTCTATTTCCCTCGCTTCACCACTCGATTCCATGATCTCCACTTACAACTCCCGTAGTTGGCTCTGCAATTGAACATCAACATCGCCTATAACTGAGCAACCAATTAAACTGAAAGTAAGCCAGCCACGCAGACATAAAGGAATAGGGTACTAGTCATTTCGCCCGAATGTCATTTCGCCCGAATGCCATTTCGCCCGAGTCATCTCGCCCGAGGTCATGTCGCCCGAGGTCATTTCGCCCGGGTTTATGTACATGTAAATATTTGACTTCTGAGTCATAAGTGGGTGCAGTATATGCAGTTCTTTACCAGTTCATCTATATTAAACTAATAATGCACTATATATGTATGGATTCACGTGTGCATCTGCGAGAGATATTTCAAGCGCATGGTAAATGGTAAAATGAAGCATAAGGCATGAGGCATGATGGGGTTTTACGGCTCCACCCAAATCATTCGGGTGATACGGGCGCCAGAACAGAAGCCCGGGACCGGGGTTCTCTCCCTACTCTTATCGATAAATGCTAAGGGTTCTTTATCCTGCATATATACTACCAGTACCACAGACAGTAGTACACAGGGCTTGTTACGCATTATGGCAGCACTGCAGTGTCACCGAAGAATTATAATTATTGGTAAAATGAAGCAAGTAATTGGCGACAAATGGTTAAGTAAACAAGGCGTAACTTCTGTTATTACAACAGTCTGAACAGACGAACACATTATTGTCACATAAGTTATAAAATCACAGCTCCTGTTAATATGCGGGTGATTGGGTGATCGCTGATAATTTGTTACGAGTTATACGACGTGGATAATGTTCAATTATGCAATATAGTTCAATATAGGATCACTACGGAACACGTAGTGTGTGGGTTTCACATAATCATACAAGAAATACCGCTGTGGACCATCACGATAACTTGAACATGTCGCATTATGATTCACGCATTATATGCCTCTCTTCTAAAGAGGCCGACTCTTATCTTATGATTGTCTAAAAGAGTACAGTGCTATTACGATGACATTTATTGGACACATGTGGTGGGAACTGGTTGTTTCGCGGATAATGACAAACAACGCTAGTTTGTACTAGTACTACGCTCAGTATTGATGATGTACGAATTCGCCATCCGAGCATGCATAATATCATAGCACAATACTGATTTTAATGCCCATATTAGCCATATCAATTAATATGTGATATATATGAAATGACCTCGGGCGAGATGGCATTCGGGCGAAATGACCAGTTCCTAAGGAATCGACACGGCGAAGATACCCGCATTTGATTCCTTTGTTTAATTAACTTCTTAAACGTCGAATAAGCGAAGGGGCGCCATTTGTTGTTTAACTGACTTGACTTGAAAGAAATCGCCGACAATTGATGTGTCGTGTCTTATGTTTGTTTACACTACGATATTTTGAAGGGCGGATTACATGTCATTTATAATGATACAGTGTATATTTGTTCCTGAGAATCGTGGTCGGAGGCGGATTAACGAAAAGGGCGAATTACATTACACACTTAAAATTACAACATTAACATTACAAACGATTCGTCCCTGAGATTTTAGGGCGGATTGCGAAAAGGGCGGATTACATGACAATTACATGACGATTAACGGGGGTCTGACTGTATTCTCAAATTATTTGGCTAATCTATTTTATAGACCTGTAATGATAAATCGAAGCATACAATAATATGAAATCCTTTATCAGGTGACTGATCAGCGGTCATTAACCCTTGCATTAACCATGTTCTGTTGGTCTGTGTTGTGTTCTGCGTGTGCGTCGACAGGAAGCCATTTGCTCTGCGCCTGGATTCAGTGGCATTAATGTCAACTATCACCTTTAATTAATGCGATAACAACGCAGGAACATGTTCAATCTCTGATCACATATTACGCTATTAGTGTCACCTTAATAAACAGTATGTGCTAGTCAAGGCTTTTACATTGGAAAAGAGTGCAACCAGTAATAGTATAATTTGCTTGGATTTATACTGCATGCATGTACATGTAGTACTTATAGTGCTACACACGTCGCATCTCCTTAATTGATATTAGGTGAATGGCCGGATGCCCTTTGAACCCGATTACGTAATAAGATGAAGACGTCGTAGCCTGGTTTATTACGGGAATATTTTCAGACTTCTTCTTGTTATCCAATTTAATCCCGAAGACAAACATTTGTCCACGAAGCTCGAAACTCCCGCTGTGAGAGGAAAGGAAGTTTTTTTTTTTCTGACGTTTCTTATTCCTCCTCATGGGAGGGAGAATTTAATTTGGCCGCGATAAGAGGATGCGGCGCACGCACTGGTGACCATTGATGCAGTGGCAGTCGGTGTGTCTTTCTCGGGAGCTGCACACCTTTCCAGGACTTCTTTTCTCTTTTTTATACTCGTCGTGTTCTAAGGTTTGTGCGTTCAACATTTATTAGGGAAAATTTTAAATTAAAATTTTCCTTTTGTTTACATACATCAATCGATCCAGTGCATTAATACGTACAACAATGCATGGCGCTATTACTGCTCTCAGACGGGGTTCCCCTCAGACGCACCGTTCTTGCGTAATCTTGCATAATAGTAATTATGACTTTTTCAAATGCCGAAAAAGATTATGTAAGTTGTGGTCTTGAAATTCGCAAAGTATATGCCACGCATACACCTCTTACGAAATCCTGATTTTAAATGAAGCTGCTCGAAGTTCAAGATCATCGTGGTCATTAAAGCCTTTAATTACATAATTGATTGTGATTTTGAATTTGTATTTGTTTGATCATTAAACTTTTATTGTCATCAAACTTGGCCAATTATGACGTTCTTTGACTGTCTGGTGGTATACAGCAATGCTAATTGGCTGAGCTTATTTCAATATAATAAGTCCACTGCACATAGCAAGTATACTGGGCTGAGCCCAGCTGACCACTGATAGAGCCATAAATATGTCAACTTCTGTCAACATGCAGACTGAGTTATAGTCAGTCATCTGGCGCATTGGATGGTTTTGCACAGCCTATATGCTTTAGTATTGACAATCCTTGTATTTGTAGGATTGCATTGGTTTTTATCATACATTAAATCAATAAATGATAATGTAAAGGCATGGCAGATAGAAATGCATATTTAGCTCATTGGTTGCGCAATTCTGCTGTAAATCATAAATTGAAGCATATACTATAGTTTAGCATCATGAACTAATATTACTGCAATTACGTTAATGTTTCCTTGATCAATGTTCATCATCAGCTTAATTAAAAATTGTCCTTGGTCACATCTCTGCTTGATTCTTGTTTGTGTGTTTTAGACTACAGTACAATGACTATACACCACACATAATTAAGCAGATGCTCGGTGCTGGTGAAGTTCGTATTCGGAGGAAACTTAATTATTTAGTGCATTTATACTTTATTATTTTAATATTATAGTGGATTTACGACTTAGTAAGTTGTAATGATATAACAATTTGCAATTAGAAGTTTTAGATTGCGAGTTTCTGGATTACTGTGAGCAATGTGATCAATTACTGTGATGAATGTGTTCGTTATTCGGCAGTTCAGAACAATGTTGGCTGTTAACTAATCAAGACCTCAGCGCGATTGAATCGCTCTCTGTAAATACCACACAGTGACTAACTCAATTGAATTGATTGAAATTGAAATTTTAATGTTTTAATCCTTGTAAGTAAAACTCCTTAATCTACGAACCATGTAAACTGGATGTGCACAACGGAAAATACACCAGAGTAAATAAGTCAATTATTAAGGGAACTGGTCATTTTATTCTTACTCCATGAAACATTTAGTAATACAAATAGTGGCACTGGCAAGTGATATGCTCTCGATAAATCTGGCATCGTGACTATCATCTATGATCTATCATGTAGGTCACTTCTCATTTTTATGCTCATAATATCATTAATTGATTGCTCATTCTCTCGGCATAAAATTGATAATTACGGCGCGGTTTCGCACTAAAGATCATTAGTGGCAATTCGAGTATCGTTTCTGCTCGCCACAATAGCACGAATACGCAAGCAGAACATAATAATAACTCAGTGCTACTGTGTTAACATAACATGCGAGGATGGCCGATTCCTACATTGTCAATACATACACTGAGTACAAACTAATCAAGTACTAGTACAATGTAATACAAATATAAAATGAATACACTCTATAGTAGCATAGTACATGTAATACACAATTAAGTTATGCTGCATGCTATACTATAGATATACTTTATAAGCTTAAGTCATGTACCCGTGAAGGCAAATATTTACATGTACATAAACCCGGGCGAAATGGCATTCGGGCGAGATGACCAGGGCGAAATGGCATTCGGGCGAAATGACTAGTACCCATTATTAACGCACTTAGCGAGAGCCTTAAGTGCAATATCATCAGAAAGTGAACACCCTTTCACACCCATCATAATCATATAGCCTTTCGTGGATCATGTAACTCTATCGGTATTATTACAATTATAAAATATTACTTGCTTTCTTCTCGCGTTCGATTTCAGGCTGTGGTGACGAGGCAAAAGTAATTCTCCTATTGTTAAGTTGAGCCGTCGAGTGAACAGATCTTTCAGCAGTTCTCATAAAAGAAATCTCGCACTCATCTCGTTTCAAGCTATTCTGCCTGAGCAGAAAGTTTGTGTTTTAATTTGTCTTGCAAGACTCATTAACAGTTGATCAATTTTTTTTTCAATAATGGTCTCTGGTCACTCACAATAGCCCATATAATCGATCTAAAAGGGTTCCGAAATGAACAAAAGTCCTCTTAAAGTCAAACACTCAAAGTTGTGTGGTTCTTCAGGTTATATTCATTTTCCCACCATAAACTAAAGTCTGAAAAGGTATTAAGTGTACATTGTATTTTTTGAATTAACAACTAAATCAGTACTTTAGTACATACTACGTAGCTTCAGTGGCTACCATTCCGTTTATTTAACATCACATGTAGATGCAGTTCTAACACGCATAATGTACAACTAGCTGTTATCAAACTTCCGATATGTTTCAAGCACATATCTGTTGTAAAATTTCCACGAAGCAAACTATTCAAACTAAGTTTAATAATCTCACATCTAAACTAACTAAAAATAGGTGTCGATACGAAGTTGTGTGACTCTTCTACGTTAAGTTAATTTATAATTAGTTCTATATTCGGACATAATGATCGCATTGGTTTATTGGCTTATGCTTAATTATTGCATAAATGCAGTTATTTTGTGGACAAATTTATGAAACGGCAATAACTAATACTATTAAAATGCCAGTAGCTTTCGGGTCAGGTTGGTTAACCGGTAGCGTAGGCCTACTGGGTGATCACTCAACTCGAGCGCCATGCGCGTGCCTGGATATGTCCCGCGAAAATATTGAGATCGTCAAACAAAACTCAACAAACAAGCTTTCGACACCGAAGAAGTTTTAAAATAATTATTTGAGTTATAATTTAGTCATCATCATATTTTTGGGGGGTATATTATTGTATTAAAATACGAATTGTTCCGCGTCTCAATATGTTTTCTCGGAGGGAATTACCGATAACTTGATTGTTGTCAGCGTCGAGAAAAGGAAAGTTTACTTCGGGGACAGTTCGGCTTCAGCGTCAAATTTCCCAATTTTCGCCCGTTTAGCATGTTTACGTTGACATTCGACACTTTATTTGGTGACAAAACGATTATCTATAATTTTGGAATGCTTTGGTGATCACGTTTGGTCGAAAATCTGTTGCTTAGTTTGGCGTTGTCCGTTTGAATGGGTAATAAGTCAGATAATTATTTTATCTGGGATTTGAAATTTTCAACTCGATATTAATTATTAAAATTATTCAAGACAATTATTCACCAGTTCTGAGTGAGTTCACTCACAATTGAATAAATTGAAATTTTAATGTTTTAATCCTTGTCAGTGAAACTCCTTAATCAACGAACCATGTAAACTGGATATGCACAACGGAAAATACACCAGAATAGATAAGCCAATGATTAACCAGCAATTACCAATATCTAATTACCAATATAAGAGTCTTGGAACGAGACTAACTTAACTAGTAACCTAGCGAGAGCCTTAAGTACAATATTATCAGAATGTGAACACCCTTTCAGAAGGCTTTCACACACATCATAATGATAATCATATAGCCTTTCATGATTCATGTAACTATCGGTATTATTACAATTATAAAATATTAATATATATCTATCATGGATTTCATGATCAATGGTACCTGAAGGAATTGATTGTGTCACAACCATAATTATTATAAGAAATTGATTTTCTGGGGGTGAGATTTTAAGAGAATGAAAAAAAAAAAAATGGAAATTAAAACTTTATCAAACACATGTTTTTAACTTTTTACATCATACATGTTTTTATCTTTTATATCTTGTTTATATCTTTTTACAATACTTTCTAAATGAATTTCCTCAGGTTTCTTCAATCAACCCCCATTGAAAAGAAATGGCAGAGGAGTTTCCACCCTCCCGTTCATGTGAGTTTCTCAGTTTAACAATCTGTAATTAATTTTATCTAGGCAAATCCAAATGTCTCTTTTTTTGGATACCCATTATTGAGACAATTTGATTTGTGATTGAAATAAAGTCCAAAATGTTTGGTACTCAAATTTATTTTCTGAAGTTCGGAGAAGGTCGAGGGGTTGAAATTTTAAAGATAATAATTGATGTTTTAATTTTTCTCTTCAGGGAATTCGTACCTACGTGATGCCACTGAGGAAGAACAGCAGTGTTTGACATCAGCCGTTCAGGATTCATTCATCTGGGATCCAAAAAATCACAGCAGCTATTGGCAGCTGCTGCAGATGCAGATGGTCAACAATCCGTCACTCAGCCAAAAGTTCAATCTGAAAATCAAGCAATTCTCCAGAGAAAAAGTAATAAATTTTTAAAATTTTCTCTCTCAAATAAAATATAACATTTTCCTTCCATGCAGAAAGACACTCAAACTCGTCTATGTTTTGCCGTGGAGAGAGAAAGTCAGCTGCCGGAGATCGTCTCCATGGGCCCCAGTCATCGCCCATCTCGTTTTCATATCCTGGGCCACAACACCCTCGGCTGCCGTGTGTGGCGCCATGCTGACGTCTGTCTCCGCTTGAGTTCTGCTCAGGAAACAAACACACGCACAGTCAGCCTCATGGTCTACAAAGTGGTGATCGGAAAGACGCACTCGATGGAGATCCAGAGGACCACAGATGGTCCTGGGGTCATCCTCCCCACACGGGGCTGCGATTGTCACGTGGCCACCAGCATTGCACTGGCGGACAATTCACTTGAGCAGAACATTCCTCTCTCTCAGGTTGGGAGTTAATTTCAAGTTATTTTTTCACTTTTAGTTTTAATGTTGGTTTTTGCAGGTCTACCTGTATGATTACAACTCTAATGGAATGCTGCAGAATCGCCCTCGGCAGTGTTTGCCTCACGCTCTGCTCACGTACAAGGTCTGGGAAGAGAATCACACTGAGTGAGTACGGTTACTGTGAGGCAACTGGTCTTTTTGTGAAGTTTAAATTTCCTCAAATTTAGAATAGGATGTCAGAAAGGTTTTAGAGCACTTGCTTACACAAGGAACAGACTCAAATTTTGGGAATATATCTGTGTTTATCATGAATTATTAATTTTAAGTCATAATAGTGGTGACACTGAAAAATGCTCAAATATGGCTTTTCATAATCAATTTGTGTCTGATGGGCCAATAACTGAATACAGATCATACATCAGTGAACTCCTGTGTTGCAATTATAAACCTTTCCTTCTTACCAGGTCGATGTCTGCCTTGCCATCTCCACTGAATCAGAAAGTGAAGTCTGTTGTGTCGGCTGCGCTGAAGGCAGAAGTGAAGGCCTTCTTCAAACATGGAGCCTCGTTTGCTCCCAGTCAAGCGCTGAGAGATGCCATTGAGAGAAAGCAACGACCTTCGCTGAGTGTTCGGTTTGCAGACAATTCTGTTCTGCCTTTGGATTGTGACTTTGAGGATAGGGAGAGGAGCATGCCTGCTGGGAGGAATCTCAGCGAGAGGTTTGGAAAACTGCAGCACAAGGATGAAGGAATGGTGAAGATGACTCAGGATGGAGTGAAGATGACTGAATTGAGTGCAAATGTTACTACCGAGACTGTGAAGATGACTCAGATGACTGAAGTGACTCCAAATGTTACTACTGAGATTGTGAATTTGACTCAGGATGGAGTGAAGATGACTGAATTGAGTGAAAATGTTACTACTGAGACTTCAAAGATGACTGATGATGTGAAGATGACTCAGGATGGAGTGAAGAGGACTGAAGAGCCAGTGCAGATTACTGGTGATGAAGTGAACATGACTGAATTGAGTGCAAATGTTACTACTGAGACTCAGGATGATGTGAAGATGACTCAGGATGTGAAGATGACTCAAGCAGGATTGATTGCAGCAACAAATGCCACAGAGAAGCACCTTGAGAACAAGTTCAACTTGAAATCTTTGGAGATTAACCTAACAAGGCTGACCCCAGCTGAGCTGAAGAAGTGGATGAGAAATAAGCCTCTCCGACCGGCAAATCCAGGCTTAGCGCAGCAGATGGGCATTATACAAGAGCAGATGAGAGCAGCGCTCAAGCCGGTTGAGCTGCCTAAGAAGTCAACGCCTCAGAAGGCTGCCAGGGTCAACCAAATCGAACGCAAGAAGCACAGCAAAGTGAAGTTTGTGAGTGGACCAGCGACGACTTGTGATGTTTTGGGCAGCATTCTGGAAGCTGTTGAGAAGGAGAAGGAAGAAATGCAACCAAGTGAAGTTGTGGTGAAGCCCAAGGAGTGCAGGGAGGTCAAGATGAATAACAACAATGACAGCGCTGTGCCCAACATGAATCTCATCCTGGAGAGTCTGCAGGAGACAAAAGATCTGGCCAAGTCAACCGTTGAAAGGGAAGCAGCACTGATAGCAATCCAAGCAGTGAGTGCACAGTTGGGGAGGCAGACTTCTGGTTGGGGCAGAGAGCAGGATGCTGATGTAAAGGCGCAGAAATGTGAAGCAAAGGTGCAGAAATGTGAAGCAAAGATGCAGCAGAGAGAGAAGGATTCCCAGGAAAAAGAGACTCTGCCAAAGAAAAAACCTACCAGAAAGTTCCATGGCAGAACATTGCTCTGGGGCGCAAGCGTCAAGCCCAGAGTGGTTCGCTTGGAGCCTTTGTACTTGACCTTTCCAATTAAACCATCAGGAAAACCAGAGGTCATTCCTGTTGACCCCAGACTGGAAAAGGAGAACTATGGAAGAGGCATGAAGGCGAATTTGAAGATCCTTACATTGCGTGAGAAATGCAGGGATAAAGAACTGCTGAAGAAAAAGGAGATGGACAAAGAGTTGATGCGAGATGTGATGCAGCTGGAAGAGGAAGCAAAAAAGGAGAGGAGGAAGAATAAAGCAGCCAAGAGGGAAGCCATCAAGGGAGCTATTCAGAAAATAGATGCTAAAATTGATGCTACTCTCAAAACTAAGCAGAAAGTCACTGATCCAATCAGACCGATTGATCGCCCAATGTTCAAGGGATGTCACAAGCAACTGGTGACACCCAAGAAACGCTCGCACATTCAGTGGAATGCGGAGGCGCAATCAGCTCAGATTGATACGAGACGTGTTGAGGCGAGATGCTTGGATGAGGACTTGAGACGGAGGATATCTCGTAAGGTCGCACTCCGGGCTGAGCCCAGGAGAGAGCAACCTGGTTACGGAGATCTCTTCTCTCCGGACGAGCAAGATCTAGAGGAAGCGTACTCAATCGGTTTCACGGGACCTTCAAGAAGCGAAGGGTCCTCGTTCCAGCAGCAACAGCAGCACCATCATTGGTGAAGTCTCTTTTTCTTTCTTCTGATTTGTGAAGATTTGCTTTGATGGAAATTATGATGAGTGGGATCTCATGTTTCTATTGTTTTGTCTTATATAGTGTAAGGATTTTTGTTCTTCTGGTTGATCTCGTACGTTTATTGTTCATTTGTTTGTAGATAAAATATGTTCTGCGTTCTTGGTGTCTTTTTTTTCTTTAATTAGAATTTGGTGTTCTGTATTCCCCTTAGAGCTAACAAGAGTTAATTGCATATTTGGATATTCTCCAGAGTTTGTAGAAGTTGTTATTCGCATTTCGAATAATTATTGTGGTGTTGAAAGTACAAAAGCAGCATTAGCCAAATGTACGATTACTGTTGGTTTGTTTCGCCTCGAAACCTCCATTCCATGAGTAAGGAGTACGTTATGATAATTACGATCACGTTGGTCAATAAATTAGTTATCAAAAATGCTCGATCTGTGAAAGTGCGTTATGATTCTGACAATTGCATAAGCTATGGACGTTATGATTTCGCCTACTGAACTTCTGTTCGGAATCAGGTGACACAGATCAATACCATGTGGTGACAATGCACACTCATGTACAAACACCTCACTTCGTTGACCTACGACGAACTCACCAACAGTTTTATGATAATCGCACTAATATAAACCAATGCATGGCGATGGACACTTGACCAGTGGCCACTCAAATTCAGACGTGTCAAAGCGAACACGTGTTGAGCGAGAGTTCGCAGATGCATCGATGCGAAGCTCAGTGTCGTGGCCTCCTCAGCTGTCGGCATTCACAGTCTTGCGGTGCCCCGTTTACTCAACTTCACGCGGATATAAGTAAATAGACTAGTGTACTGGTCCATATACGATGGCCTGATTGACAACGCCTGATCGCAATATCGTTTAACACAGACACGATGCTACGGGTTAGTGTATACGTAGTACATTAGTACTGAAGGCAATATCTAATGCATGTAGTCATGTAGAGTAACAGAACGAGTACGTAATGTCTACTATGAGAAATAGGCCTCTAGGCCACTATGTTTTGTGTACTAGTATTACAGTATATGATCATGAAGACTCGGAATACCGCATGCTCCTCCATCATAATTTGGAGAGCTAATTGAAGGCTGCAATTAAATTAACTAAATTAAATTAACGCATCACCCTTTTGACACCGTCGTGGGTTCATGACATGTTGACCTTAAAATGATGACCGAAATTCAGGGCAAGTGTTGAAGTGAAGTGATGAAATCGCTTGCCTTTCCACTGCTAGCTGAGACCTGTTTGTACTATAATATAGAATTATAACGTAAATCATGTTAACTCGTAACAATAGTTGAACCATTCATGTGGTTGTTGATATTTTCATTTCTAAATCTTGGACCCGGATCAGTTTGCGGTTAATTAAAATGTACCAGCAAATATTAAATATTAAATTATGTCATAAGAATACGCATTCTTAGCAATTTCTAATCACAGAAGTGTGTGTCGTCGTGTTACCATTGGAGTCATGACACGGTTACGCCAGCTGTGTATGCACACACAATAGGAGAAGTCACTAGGTCAGGTCAAGGCATGCTGCACGTGCTTCTGCAATTACTTTAGTACCTACATTGGCAACAATCGCAAGAAATGCTTGACGTACTGAACTACAAACATGCATGGCCACCATTGGTTATCTGAGTGGACGTTCATTTCATTATTAAATGCATCGCAAAGAAACTTGGTTAACTTTCCGTTTCCCTAATCATACGAGCGACGTATTCACACGCAGCATATCAAATGTATGTGGCACCATGTTACTTGTTAGTGTGGTAGTATGTCATAATATTAAACACGGATGGATAACACGGATTCCTTCCATCCGGATGCATACCTGTTAAAAGCCAATTAAAAGAGCTAATCAGCGTAATCCTATGGCGATCCAGATCATCGTTGAGGTGGAACCCGAAGGTAATGAGGGTGTGCGCGTATCGGAAATTGGTTGGCGGTTTGATTGATTGAATTGTTCATAACATTTGAATTACATTGCAATTAAAATTGAATAGTCATTCGCTACGTGAACGATAAAGCGTGTTAATTGCATGTAACACAAATCACTAACATACTAATGCAGTGTACTGCAGATGCTATATGTTATACTTGAAGTAGCGCATCGTATGGTACATACCTCGTACATGAATTTGCATGCTCTTCCGACCGAGTGTTGAATAAGAGCTATTGCGAGTGGAGCAGCCACAGCACACAGGAGCATGATTCAATGCCATTCATAATGCATTCCCGAGCCATGTTCTAACACGGCCACCAGGCACCTAATCAGTCACGCAGCACACGCACAGTGTACAAGGCATGTTTGTGTACTTTCATTGATATAATTATGTGCACACAAAAGCTCACAAGTCACAAATGCCCATGCACCGGTCACTATGGTGAACTGTTCATTTATTATTTACGCTGTGCACCAATACTAGTATCACTTAACCAACAAACTTTTACCTACACATGTAAAAGTTAGCATGTCGTTGTTTCCTTTAGGACCAAGCACTACAAGCTGAAATCAAACTTCGTTGCTAACCACATTACAGGTTTGCACTTCACCTTGTTTATTGGTCTGGGAATATACTTATCTGTATCATACCATCGATGGCATGCAATTTAATCGGGGTTTTCGTTATTCATTCTAGCAGTATTACCTGACTGACATGAAATTCGTGTTGGCATTTGTCCAATGAGCATGCATGTTCAATTCATAACAACAAGACTTCAATTTGACGACCGCTGAACCATGAGAGTATATTATCATTCTCAATTTTCTTGCATCGCGATGATTCCCGTGATGATCAACCAGCTGCAAGTATAAAATTCATTCAGTTATGCAATATGCATATTGTCTTGACTTGCATGAGTAGCCCCCCATTCATCAGATAGAAGTTTAGAAATTGGGTCTCATGAGGGATGATTGGTTTAGTAATTTTAGTTTGCTGATAAAGTAAAAGATATTCATTCGGAGACAATGACTCACTGCTTCCATGCTTATGAGGTCAATCAGCTTAGCACACATGTTGCATTCGATGGCGCAGTGCAGTGGTACTTCTGAAGGAATGATGTTATGATGGATTATTTGGATTAATTCACTTGAACACATGCATAAGTTTATCACGGATCACTGACGTATATCTTATGATCTTATCATGAACATGTCACTGACAAATGTTCCCTACAATCTCTTTTTATTTTTCAAATCCAGAAGTACCTATGCCCTTTGAACTTATCGTGAATGACTTGCTTGTTGACCTCGGCTGAACAGATTGCGTACCAAGTGCGATGGCATTGGTCGCAATGTCATGTTGTACTAATATTATCGAGATTAAACGATATAGTATATAATAGCTGAATGCTCGAAGAAATCTTAACAATTTTTCGTCGTAAAATTACAACGATTCAAACAGATTGCTCATTAATGCGCGCATGCGTCCCTTCACCTCACTCACACCAAAACTAATAACATAGAGGATTTTTATTCTTAATTGATTAGGCCCAAAACTGTCATTTCCATATTACAACTGAAATCGGTCGAGTGCTCTCAAATGATGGTGTCACAAAAACGATTGGAATTAATAGCTATTATTCACTTAATACATAATCGGATTAGAATATCGCTTATTTTAGCTCAACTATTGTAAAATTGTCCCCCTTCTCGGGATATGATATACCGTATTTTTAGTTTTAGAAACACCCTGTACACGAGAATAACATCCATGCATATCCATCCAAATTGATGGCCCAATTCCAGCAAATGCGTTGCATGTTATATCTGAGGATCCACGATACAATCACAAGTCACAGCTCCTCCGGGACTCCAAACAGCCTAAAAGCCGGAACGCAGACAAATTAAGGCCCTCCCTGGAACCTCACCCGTCCACACGTCTGTAACTCTTGGAGTCATGACGCAACCCTGTCTGCCGCCGTAGGATTAATGTCTGCTCTCATTGGCTGATCGAATTGTGGTCATAGTTCATGATAGATAATCAATCAGTTTTCTTGGCCTGTTCAGTGTAACGATCTGTGGCAGCAGAGAGCGCTTTGCACAGAGAACATTCGATCCAGCAATTATGACCCAGCTCACGAAGGTATGTTTCATAGGAGAGGTAGGCATGAAGCAACACCGAGGTTTGCAACTGATGTGCTTGTGGGTGCATGGTGGGGGCTGCAATTGTGGAGGCGCAACTTGTGCCTGTTGTATCGCGCTCCCAGTGATCGTGAATCAGATACCATAGTGCGTTGGGACATGCTTTGTATGGTTGAAAGCAACCCCATGAGCTCGGTTGAGTAGGACCAGTGGGCTTGTGGCCCAAGGGAAGAGGC
>KB309618.1:68623-106203 GCA_000328365.1 Capitella teleta
GGCAGGACGAAGGGAGGGGGAGGGGGTGTTATGTCTATGCCTGAACCTGAAATTGCACTAGGGGCGCATTTTGCATGATGTTGGGTACAACGAAAGAGAAAGAACAGTCGAGAAATTTTAATTTTAGATTAAGAGTGACGACGCCTGCGCTTAGTTCAATCTCCCAGCCTCACTTGCATTCTATGCAATGTCCGTCAGTCAGGATTCTGGAGGCGAGCACCGAAACCATTCGGCAACCTTCCTTTCTCTGTGCAATTAATGCACAATATTCGAAAAATGAGAATTGAGAGGTTTTCGTGTCCGAATCCCAGTGCGGGTACGTGTTAGATGTATGTCGATCGCTCATTTCCCCATTACAACGTATCTCACAAATGCAGACCTGGCGTTCTGTGCTACTGTCGATAGTACTAGACTACTAGTCCAGTATACTGCCTTATATCCGGTGCATTTATTATTGTGAAAATGAAAGTGAAACCAGGTGTGGAGACAATGGCCCTGTGTGCTACATGTGGTCAGAGGCGTAGGAACGTTCCCAGACTTGGTGGGGGCCCAAATTGAAGGTAATGATAGGGGGACACCTGCGCTGTGAAGTGGCGCAGCCACACAAAATTTTGTTGTTGTTATAAATAGTGAAAAAATCCCTTTTCTGAGCACTTGATTACTAGAATTTAACACATTACCCAAGGCAGATACATGTATGTACATGTATATATCATTGATCTTTGGCCTACCTTAGAAACATATGGTATGTTAATTTATTCTATCAAATGAAGTCACCTGTGTATCCTTCCACTTATGACCTATAAAGTAATTCAACAAGGTAAGGAAAACAGAACCTTAGTTTTATTACAAATAAATTCACGAGTGATGCATATACATTTATACCGGTGATTATATAATGAGATTCAATGACCGTGCAGCACACTGCTTGACATCGTTCAACTTTGTTAATCTGTCCGCTGTCCTTGGCTGAGCCATCTGAGAAATGAGAAATGAACAATGCCATACATAAGTGATATACAACATAATTATCTTAGAAATATAATTAATGCAACAAGCTAGCTTGCAAAATCTGCTAAAAAAAGTTGACTTAAAAAAAGTCTTGCATAAGACATGAAATTTTAATATAGTCTAAAATTACTTCCCAGCATTGAGAATACAAACGAATGAATACATGAAATATAATTAGTACATGTGCATATTAATTGATGACCTCTTCGAAAGAGATGCCCCTTAAATAATAATTGATAATCATTAACACCGCATCTGGAGCTGAGATTATACACTGCGTACAGCCTTTACATGTGACTGGGAGAGTGCGTCACTGTACATGCATGTACTGGGCGGTGAAATATTCAAAATGCTATGTGAGTGCTAGAGATTGTCAATTCAATTTCAAGTTTGAATCATCTGAGAATGTGAGATACATGTAGGCCTATACTAGTATATGCCGATCAAGTCAACTGGTCAATGACTGACTGACTGAGTAAATGCACTGATTCAGAGTGAAACAGTACCATGAGACTGCTCAGCTACCGTGGAGTAGGAACAGGCCACAGAAGAGGGGGCGGGGGGGTGGGTGGGCCAGTGCCCCCCTCCCTGTTCAATGTAGGAGTGGGTTGGTCATGCAGTATCGTGAGTAATAGCACAGATAAATCTGGCGAGGTCTGTATATCTCATGGCGTCTCGCTGTAGTCAGTAGTGTAGTATCATAATACTAGAGTCATTCATTGTTTCGATCATGTATGATGTATGTCAGCTACGTGAGTCTGTACACTGTTACCATACAGTGGCAGTGTAATTGTGGGATATATGCAAGTATCTTAGCTGTTACTGTTGTCAGTTTTATTCTAGGTTACCTCTTTCAACTGAAGAACGAGGTGATGCTACTCTGGGGAGGGGGGGGGGACACCAAATTTATCCTCAAATCGAAAGCGCCTCTGCGGTGTTTGCGTCATGATTCTAAGTCATTTGCCTTTTTGGGAGAACTGAGGGGAGAAGGACAAAGGCAGTGTAACATAGTATCATTTATATGGAACTATCATACAATTGCGTACATACGAATACCAAAAATAATGACTGATTTCTCTAAATAGCTGTGATTTTTTTCTGCCCATGCAAATTTTCTAGACTTGGGGGGACCTCGCCCCCCCCGGGCCCCCCGGTTCACACGCCACTGCATGTGGTGGTCGTGCAACTCGTGCGTTGCCATCATTTGGCTTCGATCAATCCCACGCACTGTTTCCACATCCCTCTTTTTTCCTCTTGTATATCCTTATCTCCCTTTTCTCCTTTACTAGTATCTCCTTTTCCCCATCCTCCCTCTTGCGTGACCTCCTTATCGCAGTCATGAAACAACCAGGTCGGTGATATCATGTTCTGATAAGAGTCCTCAAATTCAAGTGCTTCATTGATCATCAATTAAAAAACTGACTATTATCAAAGTTGTTCATAGATCCCCTCCCCTACCCCTTGACCTTACCAGTACTACATCAACCCTCGTCTGTTTACTCCATGTTAAGCAAATAAACTTCATGATTCATTGTATAAACACGCTGTCCACACCACAGGTCCACGCGCGGCCATTTTTATGGCATATTTTTTTTTCTAATTCACTTACACTTACGTGTGCTATTAGTAAACCTACGAATATTTGTTACGGTGGCTCTGATCGAATTAAGGAAATTCAGCAACCACCGTCTATGATCGCATCTATTGGCCTCGGACATTAATGCTTCATAGCTTAAGTGGACGCAATTTGCTTCACGCAACATCAAAAGTAGACGAGGATTTTCCTGCTTCTCGAATAATCATATGGTTTACAAGAATAATCTTCAGAATTGTTTACATGTACAATGAACATTTCCTTGCAGAGAAAGAAGGGGTCGCAGTCGCTACCCGATCTGTCCAAAGCTCTGCCCGAGAAAGGTCTCAAGCGATCTGACAGCACAGTGAAGCTAGACGCCTTGCCAGAATTCCTAGCAGACAATGAGTTCCTTCTGGACGGCCACCGTCCCGAGCTCAACTCAATTCCCGAATGCGTCAAATCGGCGTTCTTCTTACACACGGAGACGTGCAATATTTGGACGCATTTCGCAGGTAATCATAACGCATTTATTGGAGATTTCTTCGATGAAAGCCATAACGCACTTGTCTCCTGCAGGATGTGTCGGTGTGGTCATACTAGCAATTCATTATCTGCTTACGGAATCACAAAACTGGCACCAAAGTCTGTCATTTGCTGTGTTCTTCGCCGGAGCCTTCATCTGCATGGGATGCTCCACTGTTTACCACACTCTTATCTGTCACTCGGAGCCTTACGCGCGGTTCTGGGCAAAGTAAGTTGCAGGGAAGAAAAGTTAGAATCATAACGCATTTTACAGACACGAAAAGTGAACCATAACGCACTTTTCTTGCAGAATGGACTACTGCGGCATTGTCGTGCTGATTGTGGCGTCGTTCGCTCCTTGGGTCCACTTCGGATTCTACTGTGATAGTAGTAATCTGAAGCTGTTCTACCTCGGGTCGGCCTTCTTGTGCGGCATGGCCGCCATGTTCGTAGTGGCGGCCGATCGCTTCAGAGGCGGCGAGTACAGAGTGCTCAGGGCTGGTCAGTACTCATTGCTTCTCTCTCTGTATGAAACATATCAAAAGTGTTGACCGTGCTTTCCACGCAAACCCTCTGTCCTCATTTGCTCTTGATAGCCTTTCAACTACCAGTACATGTGATTGCTCATGGCACATCTAGTATTCGAAGGCACAAATCATTGGTGTTATTATGAGATCAATTAACTTGGATTACGAGATTTTGAGAGGAGGTGCCACGTGTCAGCATTTGTCAGTATTGTTCGGAGTCAAAAACCCAGCGTGAATATTGCTCAAGTGCGTTATGTCTCTTTCAGTTGTTTTCATTGTCCTTGGTTTAACGGGTCTTGGTCCAGGTCTTCATTACATCTTTTCTCACGACATGTGGCCTCATTTCTACTTTTATTCATGGCTCATCATCATGGCCGTCCTCTACATAAGCGGCGGAATTATCTACGCTGTCCGTATACCGGAGAGACTTTGGCCCGGAAAGTTTGATATTTGGGTACGTTATGAGTTTTGATTAGTCCATGTCTTGTGGTTATCATAACCCACTTTTCTATTTCAGTGTCAAAGTCATCAGATTCTGCATATTTGTGTAATGTTAGGCGTGTTGACTTGTTATCATGGTGCTTCGAAGTTAGCTCATTACAGAATTGAAGTACTGAACGAATGTCCGGATATTTGAATCAGGATGTGTTAATTATTTAGTGTCATACACAGAGTCTCTCTTCTGTGGTTTTAGTTAATTATCGCCTTTTTCTACTTGATGTGCATTTGTTTTGATTCTGATTCTTTTTTACTTCAATATTCCAATCGTGTTTAATCCTGTTTATGGTTTATCACGTTAATAAATACATCAAGTGTTTGTTGTGGGTTTTTTTTCGTTGTTTTTGTTTTTGTTTTTTTGTTTTTTTTTTGTTTTTTTTTGTTTTTTTCTGGTGTGACACATGTAGTTTTAAAAATGTACAAAATTTATTTCAGACACAATAGAAATATTCACGATTCAACAAGGAAATATTCAAATTGGACACAATTGAAACAGAAAAGGAATAAAAACACGACGTGTTATATCGTCCTGTAACAAGGCGTTCATCAATATGAATAAAATACTATTTGGATTCAACAATTGCTTTGTAAATATATTGCTATACATAATTTCTGTACATCGTAGCACCAAACAGTTCAGTTTCGGAAGAATTTACACTCAAATGTCAATTTTAGCAGAGCATAACTAGAGCGACCACATGGCATAAAATGGTAATCATAAGGCACACTCATAACGTAGCAATTTTTACAGCATCCGGATACGAAAACAAGAAAGTTGAATGTTGACAAATTTGCTGCCATCGTGATAGTGAACATGGAAGAAACGATAAATATACAAATAATAGATCGCAAGCTTTTTCTATGAAAATATAATCAAAACTAAATTCACAATGAGCGTTCCAGCGCATACCTCTAACAATCAAGACACAGGATAAAGTAATTCGACATTCAAAGAAAATCCATGTGAACAACATTTCACAAGTCATACACCATGGCACAGAGGTCAAAAGTCAACATGGCCGATTTGAATAACCGGCGTCTCACGAATCAATGATATTTGCAATTGATTTGCTTTGTAAAAATTCTGCAAGCTCGTCAGCGTTGGTGTCAAATCAATCAATAATCTAGTTAATTAATTATGTAGAAAGAAAATAATGTGGTTATATCATCACACAGGAAATGGAAATCAGAAATAAAAATGCTAAAATAACTAAACAGTGCACACTACTATATTCTATGATTGTAAGCAACCGATTTATAGGCCGTGCTAGTCGAGAGTGCATCCTAAATCAAATTTAATGGGCGATTTTTCTTTTCTTTCTCACAATCTTGAAATTAATGATTCCATAATTTTACAGAAGAGCTCGAATGGCACACGATTCAAACTCAGGAATATTCAAATTGCTTCACAATAATTATGCAAATGTGAGTAGGAGATATTGAGATCAGCTTTCCTAAGCAAAAGAAAAGTCGTTTTTTTAGTAATTTGGGGAATCGGTAAAGGAAGGAGAAGAGTTAAAATTGCCTCTCCCACTGCTATCGTGTAGTTTGTAGATGTTGAATGAAACTGTTTTAGTAACTTAACCGTGTAATTACAAATTTAGTAATATTCATAATTAATGCGAATGTTACCCTTTTCTGATGTCTCCTTAATTTACCCTGAGCACACGCAATCAAAACTTAGATTTCACCAGATTTTAACAAATAGGCTAAAAAAAAAAAAACAAAAAAAAAAAAACATGAACATAGCAAAAAGCGAAGGGACTCTCTACAGCAGCCAAAAGAGATAATTATCAAAACTATAAAATCAAACAGAAAATCACGCTTGCAGATTGCAAGTGAAATTGTTTGTCAGCAGTCCGTTATCCCGTGAGCAAGTCACGTGAGATTGCGCGGGATTAATCCGCGAGAACATATGAGAGTTTCTGCCATTGGATGGCACCGAGTGTTGTTGAGGGGATGATGAGAGTGCTGATGGGGATGATTCTGCGGGGTTGAGAAATGAGAAGAGAGATATAGGTCGCGATGACGACGTGGATGACGTGAACGAAGATCCGTTGGCGGACTTCTTGCCGTGTAAGAGAATTCCTTTGATGTTGAAGCGGTATGTGTATTTCTTGCCAGGGACTTTGGTGAGGATGAGCTTGTCGTAGTAGTAACGCAAGGCCCGTCCCATCTTGTCGTAATTCATGTTGGATCGATTCTTCCTCTTCCCCCACCGTTTCGCCACTTCTTCTGGATCGAGCATCCGGAACTCTCCGCAGATGTTTTCCCACCGGATGCAGCAAGAGTGGGTCTTGGGGTCGTCCAGGAGCTCCAGGAGGAACTGCCAGAGCTGCACTTGCCCTGATGCTGTGGAGAGATGAGCATGAAATGCACTTGGATATTTCAGGGGTTGGGGAGCTCACCTTGTGTGACGGACATGGCGGCCAGTTGCTTGAAAGTTTTGCTGATTTCTTTCTCGGTAAAGTCCTCCATTCCGAGCATCTTGCCTCCACACAAGAAGTGCGCATGCGCTTCTAACGCTGGCAGGATTGTGGACAATGCTGCAAGGAAGGATGAGTAAATGCGTTAAATTTGGTTATTGGATTATTTCTAAAATATGCATCAATTGGAAGTTGACTCACCATTCGCTCTGTCTTCGTTTACTGGAGCGGCGTTCTTGGCCGTCTGCCTTAGGCCGAACGGGTTTTCCTGCGATCTTGGCGGTAATTGGTACCACGATTGTGATTCCCGGTTGTGGGCTGGTCGGTTGTGGTACCCCGGGTGGTACCTTGGCGATGGCGAGGACACTCCAAGGGCACAACTAGGTCGACTCATCGGGTCCACCTCCGTCTTCACTTTCGGATACTTGGAGATATGTTCGAAGTAGGAAGGTGGGCTCCTTAAGCACTGCTCCGGCTGCTGCTGCGGGGGCGGCGATGGGGTCTGGGGAAGAGGGGAGGCCCACCCGGTAGATAAAGGGGGCTGCAGTGAAGCCACCGGCGGCTTCACATCGCGAGGGTCTGGAGACCATCCGCCGCAGTCAGGGAAAGAGTTCACCGGAGCCTGTTTGCGCATGTGCGCCTCGACGGCAATGAGCGATTGCAGACATTCGTCCTCCGAGGGTGGAGTCATGTCTCCGTGCAGAATTCGGTCCGATGACATAACACACAGATTCGACTCTTCCATCAACGAACAAGCAATCGTCACAATCTCATCATCGTCAAAGTAGTCATGTGACGACGTCGGACTGCACGGGGCGTCGTAGAGGGGGGCAGGGACGTTGGCGCCACTGCCCGGCGTGGAAGGAGCCACCCCAGGGGAAGCGCCCGACGGGGTCGGCGGGGTGAGGGGGGCGAGGAGTGCTCCTGAAGTATGCATCTCGGTGGTCAGATCTGCTCGATTGTCATCTAAACGTGGCGTCTGTGAACAGAATAAACTCTCTTATTTGCTGCGCTCGCAATTCTCGCACTCATTAAGTGAATAACGTTTTCTGCTGTGCGTGGCTCTTATATAAACAACAGAGTGACTGACGCTAGTGAAAGATGAGCTCCTGCATATCCGGCGCCATGACCCACTCATGACGCACTCAGCCTTCAAGACAACTCTATGATTAGATCCGAGTGGACAGTGCATTGGTCAATTATCTGACCGGGAAAAAGAAGATTATTCAAGATATCAGCAATGTCCCGTTAATGGTCATTTGTGAGTTCCATCTTCCTCAGAAAAATTGTTCTCGGCCTCATTTAACCCGGATGCGGGGTCCACGTGGGCTGCAGAACCCGAATAATAATGTTGTTATATAACTTGTATCAACACCTCGTTAAAGAACCATAAAATAAATACATCACTCTATAGCAGAACAAGAGTAGGATCCATGTATTATAAAGATCAATGCCAAATTGGGAAGGGTCATAACAGTGTCAGAACTGACCAAGAACTGACCAATGACCGCTGCTAACCACATTACGTGGTCATCATAAATTTCTAAAAGAGAGCATCCGTTAGTGTTTACCTACAAGAAGAAACATTTCAACGTTTGTTACTCTTCGATGCAGTTGAATGTTGAATAGAAACCACAGGAATGGTCATTTTAACTCGATTCTCCTTTGTTCCATTTTGAAATTGTAAGTGAAATAAAATATTGGAATCATTGGAGTTATACATGAATGTTGTTTGTGTGTGTTTGAGCAGTACATGTGGGTCAGTTGAATTCAGGTCCCCACTTCAAAGCGTCATTTATCACAGCATATGTATCCTTGATGAGCTCTTTAGAGTGATTTCTAGTACGGAGCAGACTGTATCCTCATTTGAGATCTTGAATAAACTGCACCCGGGTTTAATTTTTTTTTCTCTTCTGGCCACGCTGTGTGGGTCGGTTAGAAATTCACGAAGAAATTCACCAATGCGAGTGCCATTTTATATTGACAGGATTGAGTCACACACATCCAATTAAGGTATGATCAAAAAAATGATTGCATGTACCATAATGTATATCATAAAATATAAATATCACAATAACCCTCCAGTATGTGTTAGCATAAGAGTAGCTAAATTTTATCGAACGTTTTATGCCATCAATTTTTCCAGGACCAAAAAAATAAACCAATCGATGCATACGATTAAATAAAATCAATCACAGTACCGATAAATGCTCACCGGATATAAATTACCTTATTGGGAAAAATCACAGAGTGTTCAATTCCTTGGGGTACACACACACACACTTTCATCGACGACACGTGTAGAAGAACACTAATTGAAAACCCCACAACAGATGTTTATAAAAGAGACACACGAAGCAACACATTACGGCGGAATGTTTGTCTGCCTAACACTGGTTGATACAAACATGTCTGACCACAAATTTCTTGGAATATCGTGGCATCAATCTCTTTGATGTCGCATAAATTTAGCATCCAGTAAGCTCCGTATTTGGGCGAGACACTTGAGAAGTCTTTAAAGATATGTTTATGGACTTAATCGATGCGCAGGCGGGAGCACCGTGACGTCATCGCGTCGGTAAGTTTCTCGCGGGTCTCATCTTTCTTTCGATTGAAAGAACGAAAAGTACTCCAATTGATTCATTTGCTGCTGCATACAGAAATATGTTGTTTACGTGTTGCTAAGCTGTATGTCTTGTTCAAGATCCGTCAAAAGCTCATAACTATAATTGTGACTCATTTCATTGAGATCATTAATTAATCTCTCCCACTGACAAATCACATCTTTAAACACTGAATTTTCGAGAAAGAAAAATTGTTGCAGGGTATCAAATATTGCCCGACTGCACAAATTGAATGATCAGAACAGAACAAAATATCCACAGAATTTGTGCCATGAAAAACAACACAAGATAGAAATGCTATGATCACCAGTGATCATCATTACAATATGCGTACACACCTGAATACTTTTCTCTAATTTCTATGAGAGGAGGTGAACACCTTTCTGTGAGAGAAACTTCAATAATTCAAGACAAACTTTCTTAATCCTCAAGGCTAATAGATTAGCGTGATCAACGTAGTGTGGATGCACTCGCTGACCTTCCGTTATAGCGACACCCGAATACTTGTGTTAAGGGGTGTGAATAAAGGTGTTAATCGAATGCCATGTTCATGCAAGCTCGGGTGTACTGGTAGCTGTGTCGAGTTATTTGTGAAGGTGGAAAAATTTGTTCTTCAACAGTTGCATAGTGTTTGATAGAACAAATTATGTTTCAGGTATTAATTTTGCAGGCGGTACTGTATTCTGAGAGGGACGTAGGAGGGTTAAAGGAAATAAACATTAAGGTGCACTTTGGTGATTTCTTCTATAATTTTCTGATCTGATCAGTATACTGATACAATGATTACGTCACAGGAAGGGCTGCTAAGTATTGGGGAATAGCAGAGACAGGTTAACTAACATAATATATAGAAATCAGGTTAATGAGGATACATGGCAGATTTACACGTATAGGTACTACATGTAATTAGGTTCACCAACCGTTAACAGCCAATCTGATATCCTGTTGTGAAGCATCAAAAAGACTTTAAACTACAAACTGTGTAAATTAAACTCCGTGCCTTGAATGTCTTAAAGACGTTTTATGCAGCGGCGCCATGGCTCCGTGTACATTAATACTTGATCACAGCTGCACACAACCCTAAACCCGCCTCCTACATTATGTACAGACACCAGGCTACCCTACAATGCTTCTCAGAACTGGGTAGCTCCTTCAAAATATTTGATTTTTGAGCGATGCAGGGTAATACCCCCCCCCCCCTTTACAATAACACGGTTTACTATGAGATTTTTCTGCCATGAGTCACGCTGAATGAAGAAGCGAGCCATGTGTAACTCTGTCAGTGATGAGTGCTCTGTGAGTGCTCATTTGCATATTAATTTGCATGTCTGGAGCGCGTGTTGCATGATGCGTAGGAGGCAGAAGTGTTATTTCTTCCCACGGTGTTAATTTTGTTTCATCGGATTGAATCGTGGTGTCATCGGACACTCACTTCAAAGTAGAAAACACATCACGCCGTAATTAAATGGTTGCATTTCTAATGAAGTAATTAATAACAACAAGGGCTTAATTAAATGACATCTCTTGATCAAATACTAAGAACTGATGAGAGACAAGTGCTATTCCTATTGTGGTTTAACTCGCGTCGTTCTTATGCAACTGGGGTCCTGATGTTTATCGGTAGATCGAAGGGATGGCGTCGCACATTGTGGCGACGTCTTCTACTAGTTTACCATAGACATTAGACCTCTGGTGTCTCTTGTCTTCCAGATTCGACCATTTTTTTTGTGATTTTTTGGTTTTGTTATTATGTATATATTTATTTCTTCAAGTGGTCGCGTGACATCATCTGAGAGAGTTAGCACGAAGCATGAAAACGTCTAGACTGAAGTCTAAATCTGGAATCTTCAGTTCTTCTTCTGCTGTGGCATCTTTGGCTAAAAGTGACTGCGCCGCTAAGTGCGCTGATGTCGTCCACCGGGAATGAGCCAAAGCCACAGAATACGTTATGATCTTCTGCCACAAAGTGCGTTATGATCTTCTAATTCTAAGCCAGCCGGATTTTAACACACTACACGCATCACCATTCGCCAGAGCCTTTGGGCCAGGCGTAATGCAAACACATCGATACATAATAATGCATAATAGTATGCATTTACTCTTCATCCCAGCGCACTTCTCTACTGTAAGAAATTACTTAGAATCACCATTTAAAATTTCTGCAACTAAGGCCAATATTTTGATCACATCTTCGTCACTTCTGCGCCAGGGACATGACCACTTGAACCCGGGCGATTAATAACCAGGTCCTGTTTATAGTATGTGTATATCATACCTTCATAAGTATCGGGGTTCTTCCAAATTGGAAAAAGCAAAAATATTCATTACAAAATGTATATAATTACATGTATTATGAATAACACAAATCCCTGACAAAGTAGATCCAGGTAGAAATCCAGGTGTAAGCAATCAGTGGTGCTGGTTAGAGACAATGGCAGGCAAGACCATTGTAGGATAAATGTATTATTGTAAGTGCATTATTTGTCTACTGGAATGAGGCCAATTATGTCCAAAAGCCAAATTTTTCTCTTCCGTAAATTTTTATGTAGGGCCTACTGTTTAAAAATGTACCTCAAAGGTGCTTGTTTTTTTAACACTCGAGTTTTTGCACCAACTTCAAAAGCAACCGGCATAAATTTCAGCAACTGAAACACAGCCCCCTGCCAAAAAAAAGTGTCAAGACGTTTCGAGTTGACGTTGGCTTTGTTAAGTGCGTTATGAATGCCATATTTCAGCCTCAAGTGCTCTCCTCAGACATGACTCCTGCAGATCAGTATACTGACTCATTCGACGGCACTCAATTCGGGCGAATGCTATCACGAGGTCAATGCACTCCACCGCAGCAAATGCTTAAGATAAACACTGTTACACTGGCAACAGTCGTAACAGTGCGGATGCTTTGTTTCTTGATTGTGATTCAACTCTATTTTGTCTTCAGTCCATCAACACTTTGATTGGGTGGTGGTTTTTTTTTCAAGTCGTAGATCAATTGCATCTCTTCCTATTCTATTTAGGCCGATGAGACAGGTTGTTTCCAGGTGGATGTTATTTGATCTGTATATTTAGTGGTGTTGATGAGATATAAATTGCAGTCCATTCTTTATCGGTGTCTTTCTTGGTTCATTTCGTTATACTCTGGCATTTGGACCTGAACGCAATACAGGTAAATGCGATTGCTAATTAGATATACGAGTACCACACACAGCCACCTCAGCGTGCATAAACAAATAGTTCCAAATTGCATAAAAGTTGTTTACGTGTAATTGGACTTCTAGTACATGTATTATTGCGTCGATGTTCATAATTACATGTATGTGTGTGTTTTTGTGTGTTTTTGTTTGTTTGTTTGTTTGTTTTGTTTTGTTTTTGTTTTTTGCTCATGCATGTAGACCCTACATGTATTTCTATTAACTTGGACTCTCCACAGATCACTACAATACAGTGTACACATGTATAGATGGCCAACTTGGTCAAGATGAAAAAAAAAAATTCTCCAAAATGCACCATCGTTGAAATGAACAGGTCTAGACTGAAGCCTCAGACACCACCCCATGCGATGAACCGGCGAAAAGGGGATCTCCCTCCGAAATTCCCCTGACCTTTGCCCCCCGAGAGTAACCCACGAGGATGCGCCAAACCCCTCCTCCACAATTTCCCCGCGAATAAACACTATCAAGTATTTCTGCGCACCACCGTCTGCCTTTCTCACCGTTAGCAACAGGCGGTGAATATTTAACACTCGAAAGGCGCCATAAAAAGTGCACCGGTCGTTATTACAGCTTTACACGCATGTAGGTATGACGCGCTCCAATGATTCAAGGATTCGAAATACTCATTATTGGGTGATCACCGATTGCACTTATTGAACCCTCTGTCTGTTTTACGATGACGTGCACCGCGTGACTGTCATAGACTTCGGACGACGCATTTGTCGGCACCATAAACAAATGTCGAACGAGTGTCCTTGTGGGCGACGTGGGCAGCACTATGGCGTGTATGCCCGCGCTGAGGGATGGGTTCACTGCTAATATTATCAGTACAAGCAGGCTATCGAGAGCGGGGTTCTTTTTTTTTTGGGGGGGGGGAAGGGGTTACGCCTGCACAACTATTATTGGTATATTCTACACAAGAATGGCTCCGAGTGATGGAGATTATCCCATTGGGATTAATAATGAATTTCATTAGGAGTATGATTAATTATATGATGTCATACCAGAAATTAGGTTCAGTTGCTATTAGTTTCATTATACCGTGCTGCGGATCTGAACGAAGCTAACTATTCATAGTGGTGTTTCAAATAACGAACACACGTGTATTATGTCGGTATGTATAATCCAAAAGTAGAGGCCTAAATGATACCAACCCCAGTCAATCCAAACAGAGTAATATTGGTAAGAACTTAAAACGAAAATGTATAAAACAAATAAACAGCACAAGATCCAAGAATGCAGTTTAGAGAGAAAATTCACGTTGATTTTAATCATAACATAATCCATGAAGAACAAAAATTATTCACAAAGAAGAGCGAGAACTATAAATGTTGAAACCACGCGAGTAAAAGTGAAGGTGTAAAATCCACACACGTAGCGATCAAGCAGCCCTTGGATAGGGGGTCCCCCTGAGCCACTTGCAAAGGGTATAACGACCCGACAGTAACCCAGAGCGACTACCTATCGAAGGGTCCCGCGCAACAACAACATCCGTCCGAATGATTATTATCCGTGAATCTAACTCCTCCTCGTTGGGCGGCAGAGCCACAACACTGAAGAGCAAGTCGATGAGCGGGCCCCTTTTATCGCGGTGCCTGGCACTCGGCGGGGTCACCGAGTGCGATATGTTCCGGGTGACCCCATCGGAAGCATGCCGCAACGTCCACCGCCTTATAGCGGCGCATGAGTCAGGAACCCCCTCCCCCTCCCAGATAAGGCAGCCTGCGGTTTTATCACTTCAGCGGAAAACAGTATGTGGATTGTAGGAATGGGGGTTTCCCGAGTGTGTGTGTGTGTAAGTGGAGCCTAAACTATACCACAGTGCTGATCTCACTCTGAACGATATCTCTTCATGATGACTTCACCACACAATGAACTTCCCTGATTGCAAGGTCAACACTCCCTTGCGTCACCACCTATGTTGAGACCTTTTCTACATTTACATGTACATTTACGCCTCAGAGGGTTCTGTCGAACGCGGATTCATGCTTAAAACCAATCATCACCTTAGTATAGTATATGCACCAATACCCATAGGAGTGTATATTATGCAGCTGCCATGATACCTCCCACTCATCAGAGCACAAAGACATGTTATTGAACCACCAATAAGATGCACTCGGAGGGGGGGGGGGCAAACACACAGTGCAGATATGATGTTTGGAACTGAACTAGTTGCGCACCAAACGAACTATTGGCGCTAATGAGAAGTCTAGTAAGTCATTGATATCTATTGAGTAGTGACATAATTTTATTGACTCATGTTGCAACAACAAAGTCCCTCAGTTCTGTTGTTCCATATTCGAGGCCAGGGTTCAGAGGAGCTATGCAGCGGGCAAGTCAGGCGCCGGTGTAGACTGCAGGTCGTAAAGTCTGGGGAGAGGTAATCACTTCGTACCAAAGAAACCTCATTGAGGTGAAATATAGGAGACTCCAATTAAACTGCACCAGAGGACTTTATCGCCTGAACACGTGTTTTGCTGAGGAACAGACGGTCGCCAAGGGCAACGGAATGTATGAACCAATGAAAGAATGGCCAGGATGACTGGTGGACTGCATGAAAAATCGGATTTAATTTATCAGTTAATGGATTCATTAACATTGAAATAGGGTTTGCAATCAATATAAACATGTACTTGTCTGCTGGCAGTTTGTTTATACCACATAGATGACGTAGTGCACGAGCATGCATTTCTCAGACAAGCGTCTACCCTTCGTCTGCATGCTCTTCAAGATGGCCGTCACTTCAATCCAAATTGTGGGGCGCTTCATACTGCCTCAGGTTTTAGGCATACTCACAACACGTTTAAATTAAAACGGTTAATTATCATATTATGCAAGGTAATCCTAAATTAATATTCAGTCTTGTTTAACCGCATTTGATAGCATAAAACCTGATAATCCGGTTATTGAATATTTTCGCAAGTACCGCAGACGCTATAATAACCAGTCAAAATTTAACCTCTTGACCCCGAGGTGATAATGGCGTCTGCACCGACTGACACCACGTGACCAGAGGAAGGGAGGGGGGGATTCCCCTGGGTTCATCAGGGTTTGAATTTGAGAACAGTCTCTTCGATTATTGATCACCTTATATGATCATTGATTGGGGAAGCGATGCTTCTTCTGACGCTTGGTGCGTTTTTTAGCGTTTTACGACGTGTGCTTCGGGAGCGGGAGGGGGAGGGGTTGGAGGGCCTGGTGGCATTTATTATGACATAGTAAAAAGACAATATCAACCGTCTATCAACCATTGATTTGACTTCATAGTCGTGCGTACTGACTGCCGAAAAGGCGTAATATAGATATAGACCTTTGGTCATAATCTTCCGTCGTAACCATAGTAACGAGATGATCGCCAGGGTCTTCGTGTTTTTCCTCCTTCAAAGAACCGATTATTCTGAAGAAGCACTTTGTACAAATTGCACGATGCAATTTTATTTACTGAGTCATTAGTACATGTATCGACTGTGAGGGCGAGAGCAGCGGATATCCGGCGTCAAGGAAGTCTATTCACAAGGTCTGTGGCAGCGTGGTTGGAAGAAGGACTAAGACACTAAGTAAATACTCTAGAGGGAATGCTAATTAGACGTAGTAGATCTACTTTGAAGGCTCAGATTGACTGACCTCGTAAATTTGTTTACGAGAACTAGCTGACAAGCACGAATACTGAATTACAGAATAGGCTACTAAACTTTGCGATTTTTTTTTCTTCTTCTTCTTCGGCAGCCTTGACATAAAAAGAGTAATTATTGGGATATATATGTACTGCAGTACTCTACAGTACTAGTACTTGCAGTTAGATCGGGACATGTATGCAAGTATGCTGCACCGCAGCACTCGAAAACGACAGTTATTCCAGGTTTGTGTAATCATAACGGTACTCGACCGTTATGATTATTAGTCATTTGCGCATATTCATAATGCAACTTTGACGACTTTACTTGCATTATGCGTCCATATTCAACGTTGTTGAATATATCGTTGGATATTCATCATTCAAAAACACAATAAGTTTTAGACATAACCTATTTTTGAAAATATTGATATGCTCTAAAATTTTAATGGAATGAACAATTGAACATTGCGATGAAATACGTTATGATTTGCTAGTCCGTTCTAGTGTTGGAGACACGTGGTTTCAGCGATCAAGGGTCCACGACCGCTTGCGGCGAAACAATAGCGCGCATTCTCAAAACAGAATAAACACTTCTCGCTCTGACAAATCCCATGCACCTCGAAGTGATGCATGGTTGTTTTCAGAATCCTCAATTGCACTAACTATGAACACGATAAATCAGAAGTGAATGGTTTATGCGATAATTTCAATGTCTTTTGTTAGCTTTTAAATTTATGTCGTGCCTCAGCAATTCTGGGCGTTACCTAATTATATGTTAATTTGGTTTAATTCTACACAAGAGAATCGCCCATGATGAGACCTATTAGAACTCAAGGATATCACGAACAATGCAGTAAAAAAAAACCCGAAGGTTTCAATTAAACCTTTCGGGCATTCATCATTTCGCCATGATACTCTATCATCCGCCTGAATTTATATTTGAGTTAGCGATTTCAACGCTGAATTGGCTTCGGCGGCAACCCTTTGAATTGACGAAAATATATGGGTTCATCATCAAAAACACCTATTTTTCCCCTCACTTGGCGCACACTTAGTGCTGTGAAGCTTAGTTGATTTAACACTTGTTAATTTATGCATGCTCGTAACTTAAAAACATGTGTTATATCGGGTGATACTTTGTCGGAACCAGTCGCATAATATAACCAAACAACACAATGATCTCATTTAATATTTTTTTCAATCTGTTTCAGATTCCTGATCAGTCCTGTGCTATCTCCAACAAGGAACAAAGTTTGCTGTTACCTAACACTAGTAAAAGTACACCACAAAACAAACCTAAATTTGAGATGCCAAACAAAAATAGAATCGTCATAAACGCCTACAAGAAATCTCAGGGGTACAAAAATGTCACAGAGAAAACCGCCAGTATAATTCAACCATTAGACTATAACCCACGAAGAAGCAAACCTAAAATTATGAAGACATCACGAAATATCAAACTGTATGACGATAATTTTTGATTAGCAAGAATCACGAAAAACACAAAAGTTCATAACTTCATAGACATGTGTGTCCCACATACGAGAGCTATTTGTGTCATGCAGTCTGCGTACACTGCTCCTCTCTCAGTGCAGCAGACACCAAACAAAACATGAGCGTGCTGCAGCTTCATAAAACAATACCGTGGAACGGCAGAAGCAACTCATAACTGGAACCATAAGTCTGGAAGTTAATTATACGGCGTCCCAAGATGAGCCGGCTAAAGAGTGGCCATCATGCGTTTAGTGGCGACATTTGAGCTTCATTGTTTTTTCCCCGACAGGAGGTATCTCTTGAAACTGTCATTGATTGACACCCACAAGTGCTGGCATCGGCAATGAAGTGATCATGTACAACTGTGTTTGTACAGGAAACTATTGCATGTTTCATATATTAAATACAGCTTTGGTAACACATTTTGAATTCCAAATTCTGGTTCATATACACAGAAAGCATGCAATACACATAAGACGTGATAAAGACAAATTCTAAGCGGTAATTACTATGATTTTGTACATATTTCTGCAACTGCATTTACAAAATAAAACATAAAACATTTACACTTAATCGGCGAAATATACGACTTTACGGTATTAATTAGAGGTAGAGCTAGAGGTAGAAGTTAAATGCATGAAATATCCGACTGCCATGGATACCGAAAATTTATAATCCCACGAGAAACACATTACAGCACATTTGACATGTAATTTCAAATACATTTTGGGTGTCAACAAGGCACCAATGCATGCAGCACCAGAGACTTGAGAATATCCTGCAATAAATTTGTGCTGTATGAGTAGATCTCAAGCAAAACGTTTTGGTGTTGAGTTTCAAGTGGAGGTATAGGGTTAAACGCTTGATCAAGGGACCACCCCATGGCGTGCAAAAACACCCCCATTAGTCAGAGTTCCCACGCCGCCAGCTGCATGCATGAATAACAGAACATGCTCCATGCAACGTGACAATTCTTCCAATGCAGCTGTCATCTCACGTTGCCCGACAAATTGGCATAAACAAATGAATTTTGTTTTCGTCTACCAGTCATGTCTTCAAGACTTACATAACATTGATTGATTCTGCAAAAAAAAATGGATACACCCAAGTCACGATATGAGGCCAGAAAGGGAGAACAGCTCCAAGGTCAGTTGCTGTCTGTTACTGTCTGTAATCATTTACTGCTATGACAGGTTAATTTCTGTGATAGTGATTTTCTGTCTTGATAGGGTATAATTTCTTAGCAATGGTGGCATTATTTCGAACACGATTCTTTGAGGATGACGCAATGTAATACCACGAAAAAGAGCTCACAGCACATTTGATATTTCAAATACATTTTGAAAGACACAATTGAAAGACACACGGAAAATTCAGTCTGCAAGGTCAAGTCTCCCTATATCGAAGTGCCTGGGACGCAAAATAACCTCGACGTATAGAACGTTCGAAGTATGGCAATATAGGATACATTGACCCATAAGGCCCCAATCGCATGTCATAGAGCCCTCCCGATCCCCTTGATCGCTTGCCTCATAACGTTCAGTTTGAGGCTCCAGCTGAAAGGGCCCCCACGGCCTACACTGTACCGCCAGACTGTCATGCCTCTGATATATACGCCCATTGCTAATTGTATGAGATCATGTCAAACACTGACGGGGTCATCCGCTAAAGGTCGCTTTGCTCGTAATTGGGTGAGATTTGAAACGAGATCTCACGAGATCTGCCAAAATATGGAGTCTCGCACTTTTTCCTCGCTTTTCAATCTGCTCGGTCATTCAAGGTGAACACTGTCAGCTCTCATTAAGCGTAATTCAGCTCCCGACGAGATGGATCGACATTCAATAACTTTTTGACACAGATTGCGGAAGATTTATGCCACAAAACAAGCATTTTGAAAGAATTTCAAATAATTCAAAACGCACGTGCTCAAGCTGGTCACCATGGCAACGCGATAGGCTGCAGCAAACACGCTTTCACGCATTTCACTCTCACCTTCGCTTTTGATAAAAAGAGGTACTTCAACACCTTTACATGATTAATAGCTACATTAAAACGTGTTTGTCTGTAATTAAGACATGTCTGTATCATTATGCAACCAGCATTCACGTCAAATGGGGCGGAATCAAAGTGATTTAAAAGCTGTAAAACTTCCGCTATCAGCTGCTGCTGCTCAGCATGCATGCCAATAAAGTTAACTGGTGGAAGGGATAGCATGCACCCACCCAGCCGGCTTGTTCCTTTGCCAAAACATAATTTTGATATCAATTTTGACGAGGAAAAATGCCTTGAATTTATTGTACGATACTTACACGCATCAAGTCCGCCCGAGTTTACTTACTGCACTAATAATGCACTCGAATGGGGAATGAGGAACACCGGGAGTAGATATTAACACGAAGGAGGAGAAGGAGGAGGAGTGTATAGAAGGATATATGGACTTCATTCAAAGTATCATGCAAACATTGGTTCCCCCAGTGGATAAAACACCACCAGCAACAGACAGGATGAGTTACATGCTATTTTTCTGCCACTTCTCCATAAATGGGCGAAAAAATGGGAGCATCCCATTGGAAAAGCAGCGAAGTTTTAGACCTGGGAGTAAATTGAGCCCAAAAAGTGTGTTTCTGGGTGCATGTAGTGCTTTCCATATGCATTTATCACGGTTTTACTCACTCGCCTGCTCAATTTATCAAAACTAAACTATATTCATTTATTTCACAGATATCGATTGGTTGCTTATGCTCAAGTCCAAACGACAAATTTAAACAGTTGTTGAGAGACAAAAGAGACACATAACAGTGCTCTTTCTTGTGTCCAAAAACCCAATATTATTCCATCGACACATTCTGAAATTTCCACTGATGATTCTGGGCTCACAACATATTTTTTTTTTCTCCAATACTGTCCCGTGTCCAAAAAGACTCGCTGGTTTTTCTTTACCAAAGGCAAATTAATAAAATCGCATTGCCACACATATACATCATGCACAAGTTAAACTGTTTACCCTCGACTCAGGGTTCAAAGCATGGTAAGCCCATTCAACAGAAACCTCAAACCGATTAGCAAACGAAAATGCAAAGAACGGTTGGTGAAAAAAGGGTCCTGCAAACTCAAATAGAATCTGTCATACAGTCAACCACAATAATTCTTTCATTCAGAATGCTTTTCAATCAAAAGTGTGTGTGAGTAAAATATACAGAAACCATTTTTCTTTATAAACACAAAAAATGAAACAAACCCGGATCCCTATTAAGTAGAAATGAAGAGCAAAACATGTGATAGCATTGATTAAAACAAGGTGATTTATAGGAGTGGATGGAAAACCAATTAGTAATCGACAATTGGTACTCCATGTTTGTCTTTCCATGAAGTTTATAGCCTAGTTTCACTGTAATGATTTTCAAGTATGTATTCATTCAAAATCTATTACAAAGAATTAGAGTGATTATCAGCAATTGCGATCTCTAAAGTTAGAATCAATCTCTTTTCATGTCTGTTTTAATGCACACCCGCAGGCTGCCTGAAGTTTGTTGCAATTAAGGTCAGGTTACATATAACGCTGTCTTGTATTTTTTCAATCTTATTATAAATCGAATCCCTTATACTAATGCAAGACTGGCGACGTATTCTAATAACACATATAGCGTCTGCATACATTTCCTAACACCCAAGAACACCCAACAATTCTCTCATCACTATGAGGTGCGTTATGATTCCTCATATCTCGCAAATTTGTCTCCTCCGGGTACCAGATAAATATGCATTCAATTCATTCATTGATTTGGAAGAATACAAATCAGAAAAAAAGAGTAGTTGCTGTGTAGTTGAAGCTAACTTATTGAATGGCGGTACACTCTTGATTATTGGGTCAGTAGGTTAATAAATCTAATCACACCTCCAGACACCCGAGAAAAAAAATTCTAAAAACAGATCGATCATTTCTGCAGAGAAGGAAGAAACTCCCGCCTTTGATGCATGTTTTTGCCGTGACACGAGAGATGAACAACTTGAGAGAGAAGCACACGTGTGTCTTCGCGTGGTTTGCGAAACTGTCCTTTGAATGGTGATGCCAGTGATGACAGTGTTTAACGGCGGTGCGTTTTATCAATGAAGTAGATTGTAAATTTCATATATCTATCGTGCACTGGATATATATGATGTGCTGGATACAAGAAGTCAGCTAGTAAAAACACCTGACTGCGATCCCATGATGCAAAGCAGAGGTTGAGTTCCATGCCAGGATTGGCGAACGCGCTATGATTGTGAATTGGTCATGAACAGACAATGGCCTTTCCTTGAATGTCTAACTGTCTCTAAATGTATGTACACTTGTAGTTATTAGGGATCCTATAAGGCTATAATAAGGAGGGTCTCTAATACTTATAAGGAAGAGAGATTAATTGATATTGCTTCACGATAATTGTACATATATATTAATTAATCAATCAATCAATCAATCAATCAATCAATCAAAATCAATCAGTCAATCAATTGATTGAACAATCAATCAATCAATTAATCAATTCAATCAATCAATCAGTATGTCAGCATAACCCTACCTACACGTAGGACCAAGCAACAGCTGACGCAACTCCATGAAAGCAAATTCGGTTAAATAAACCTCCCAATGTCAACCGTTGAAATTTGTCGTTTTGAGAACAATTTCGCCCATTGTAGTCTATTAAACTTGGAGCGAACATAGAGAGAGGAAAAACCCAACAGACAGACCTCCTTCTCTTCTGATGCTTTTAATCAATTTGATGCCGATTTTTCTTTCTAGTGTGCCTTTATCACGCGTAGGAGTCCCTCGGCGGGAGTGCTTGAACACGCAGCCTGACGAGCTGATTGCATTCGATCGAAGATGAGGGCTTTCTTTGGGGAGATAAAGAGCTCCTCTGTTGCTCTCCTGTGTGGCCGTAAAGCTAGGCTCTTAAAATTGCCACCGATTACACTCACTGAAAGGCGGTGAGTAGTCTTTGATCATGCAATGAGTAATTATGAAGTAATCCTTGTTTTTATACCAGGGGTGTATGAGTGTATGCTTCGCTTGACAGATAGGGGGGCATGACACCGGAGCAGTTAATTCAACATGGGTGTTGACTGGAGTTTAGTCAAGTTTATAACCTCACCAGGGCACTGAAAGTTTGGAGACCGATTCTCAACACAAGGGGTTGGTTTATGAAATGCCACCAGTAGAAAAATATGCAGTGACAAATGGTTGGATTGCAGCAGCTTCAAACGAGGCATTAATTGATTGAGAGGACCTTGGTTTACAAGGGTGGGTCTCGCATTGAACACACCATCAATCAAACAGAGATATCATGGCAATAACAAGTGTGTACAAACAATAAAGCCTGCAGCTGTACAAGCTACAATGCATGGAAGTACTGACCTGTCAAAGGAATCCCTCAGGGCTCAATACACACCATTTTACAAGGTTCTATCCATGCTCAGCAACGACTGACTCCACACTACTGCTATACTTGATTTAAGTACATGCACTAACTAGCAGCGGACCAATCACAGGCCTAGCTGGAGAGTTGAGCTTGTCACCATGCAGAAGCTGACTCCAACCCATGAATGAACCGACTCCGTTGAAAAAAAAGAAAGGAGAAAAATATATATTCATCAAGCTCAATTTTTCTTTTAGATGTATATAGGTATATATATTCTTTTTTTCTTCGTTCGTTTTCTCGCTCATTCTGTTACGTCCTTCATTATCATACGTCGTGGGTATTTTCTTGATAACAAAGCCATTAAGTTAAACCACAAAGTTTTGGATCCCTAAAACTTTTCTTTCTGGGAACACTTGAGTGCATGTGCATGTATTTCAGTATTTGAGAAATGGGGTTTTGCGGATGAAAACTCATGAATTGTGAGTAACTGTAATGAATGAAGTCTGCGATCTGCGATGGGTATAGATTGGAAGAAGGAAGACATGCGTACTTCAAAAAGAAGAGGATGGAACCTATTTAAGATCTTTTACAAAACAATTCAAAAATATCATTCGTATTGTCGTTATTATTATTAAAACCATGCCAGCCACAATGCGTGTATAATTCGCAATTGTTAGTATTCATTACTCCTCTGTGTCATAGAGGAAGAACAGACGTTTCAGACGTCTTGATCTGACCCAACAAAGGTTGCCACAATCGTCCCCACCCTATCCCCCGGTACCAAAGTCGTTTTTTTTTTTTTTTTAGTCGTTGCTTGTATGGGTTAACCACAACTTGGAACAAGATCAAAGGTTTTGCTTAAACGTTGATGACGTGGGTGGGAATTAAAAATGGGAAGCTGAAATTGCATGCTGCTCATGCAGCGTCTGATCTTGCTCAATCGCTACGTAGAAAATAAATGACCAGCAGAAAAAGTGTTAGCAAAGCGCCAGCAAACAGACAATGGTGCTGAATGACGCCACAGTATGGCTGCGAGCTATGCGTTCACCAAAAAAGCTGGCAAAAGACCGAGTAACTCCGCCTCTTTTTATATACCAATTGTTTGAGGCCAGTGTGTCAAGATGTCGTTTTTGTCGTAATCGCCCAGCATGGCAGGTGCTTAGAAGCTGCTGCCAAAGGGTCAGGGAGGTCAATCAGGGAGAAGCGTAATAAAGGGTTGTAATTGAGGTAATGACTACACACAATTGTATGAGCACTGCAAGATGAAAGCCACCAAAACGACCAAAATTGATTGTGTTTTTTATGTATATGATTGACGTGCCGAAACAATTATTTACACAACATGCATTCTGCGTGGAATTCGTGAGTGCATGAATTTTTATCCGAATTAAAAATAGGTCTGGAAGCCCCGACTTTCGGAACTGTGGTTACTGGTTGTCTCTCGATAAAGAGAAGCTTACGGCTTCACAAGTGCACGGGATAGCCCGAGGCGTGAGTTGAGTTAGGTACAGCCAATTGACCATGTTACTCACACACCGAAATTTTGAGGTTTTTGTTAAAAAATTACAGAACAACTTTGTGTACTGACAAAATATTAGTACAGATGGATCGATTGGTATTGTTTGCGTGATATTCTAGTTTCACCATTCCGCAAGTAACCACTATAAAATCATATTGTATTTAACTGTGTTGGGAGCGATGCCCATATTATAGTTTTTTTTATATGAGATATTATGACCTGCACCAAAACAACCAAAACAGATCCAATAATTTGAATTCCGGTGACGTCATATCCGCGTTGTTCCATTTTAAGAATTTCAGACAACAATCTGGTACCACGAGGAACGCGGCATCATTTTTTTCTGTGGGGGAGGGGGGATGTAAAACCTAGCAATCTTCGTGCATTTCCATGATTATACAAGCACGCTCTTTAACTTTTTTTTTTGTCCATGCACCATGACTCATGATGCCCTCCCACTCTAAATTCGTGACCAAAGTCAATTGTGATGCTTCTGTATTTATGTTCTACTCTTCATCATTTTTTTTGGGCTTCACTCGGTTCCAGAATAAACCACAAGAGTATAAATAGAGACACACTGAGTTTTATTGGCCTCCCTGGAGCATGGGAATCACCAGCACTGTCCCGATTTGGTCAAATTGCTCGGCTGATCGACTTCGTGCTAACCCATTACGAAGCTTCGTTGGAGTGTATGGTATATGTATCCGTGTATATTATGTACAAGGAAAAGGTTTACTTTAGTAATAATGATAAGCCGTGTGGTTATGGATGCATGGTGGCTTTGTATGACGATTTTGACGGTAGCTTCGGCAGGTGGCACTGCATAGATTATATAATATTATATCTATAACATTTCATCAAAGGATGAATGTCACAAGGGGGTGGAAGGGAAGGGGGGCAGACGAGTAACTCGGAAGATGGATAGCCAACACATTTCGTTCGGACAGTCATCTGCCACCGAATTTCAAAAGAAAGATTTCATTGGATTCGAATTTCAAAATCATAAAAAAATACCAGAGCACAATAATAAAAACCGATCAGAGAGATATTCAGAGAGAAAGCAGAGCCTGAATTCCCACGGCCTGCCCCTCAGGTAAAACGATAAATACTGTCCAGACAAGCATGCAACATAAAAACTAATTCCATTATCACATTTTCTCTCCATGCGACCCCCTGCTAAGAGTGTACTCAGTGACCCCTGGTTATACCTGCTGCTCACAGAGGCCACACCCTATCCGGTCGAGCGTCGAAATGCGAGATTATTTTGTGAGACACCGAATCCAACAGGGCGTTGCCTTTTTTTCTCTCTTAATTCTCTTCTTTTTGAAGGCTTCGAAAACTATGAAGACTCATGCTACTAAGTATGAAGATCCTAAAAAGGGCTTACTCTGCGCTTAAATAAGTGGTAGTGTGAAGCATTTTAAATCTCCCATGATCGTCTTTTTAAGCTGAAACCTGATATTTGTATAACTATATAAGAAATGTGATATTCTTCCCCGGTAACGTTTACAATGTTATGATGCAAATGTCAATATTTAACTATACAGTCGCCTGCTCAGGGCAAAGATGATTTTTCTCTTTCGTTATTATGGATGCAAAATAATAATACTCGTTTACTTGTAAAAAAATCCATTGAAGAGTTTCAAATTTCCACCCCCACTAAAAATAAAAATATATAAAAACCAAAATAAAAAAATGTAGATAAATATTACACCCAGGATTTTCACGTTTACAGAGTTCAAGAACCACGTAAATTGTATTGATTTGTGATCAGATCGATTGCGACCTGATCAAAAGTTAGATACTCCAAGATTACCGTACGGTAACTTAATTATAGGTATAACTCGCAAGTAACGATTGTTTATCGCTAAAGAAAGAGGAGATAATAGTTATCATGACACCGTGCTGAAAGACGTCGCCATTACATAAATACATAGAGGTATTCGTGGAGAGAATTTAAACACGGATCTTGACAGCGTTAACTGCCACTTGATGGCACAACTCTTGCTCAACATTTGTCCAAACTCTCAGCAACTCTTTGCAATTTATCTTCTTCTTACTGAAGCTTTGTATGTTTGACCTTGGGCCATAAATAAGATGCTCCTCAGAATGTCCGTGTTGTTGTAGCTAGTCTTGCTCTCTCTTGAAAATTTCAAGAAGGTTGTACACGCAGAATGAATTTCGTCTAAGATTGATCTATGGAGCCCTTGGCGAGTTACATCCAAACAAGAAAACCCTAGAAGATGTCGCACCCGACGCCATTGTCAAAAGTACTTGCGACGTCACCAGTTGTATATAAGAAGAAGAAAAACATGATGCTAGACAGGATGGAATGCATCCCTGTGTTGCATATATAAATAATATGTGATATTTCTCGGTGATTCTGCAGAAGTCTAGAATTCGTAGCTTGAATTTGAATAACAAGTTTAAGTGGGAACATACTAGTATAACAGTAGTTTTTTTTTAGCTCTTGTATGTCAGCTCTTATCCTACCAACCGAAACGGTCTTTGGGGCCCATATTATTTGTCTTGTCTAGTTGTATGGTTGCACAACACTATATAGATCTTACATAACCCTTGATACTCTCCGTTTCAGGTACAATTGATGATTGATCAGAGGCATTATGCTGCAAACCCAATAGGTTGTAATTGTAGTTTCATGTTTAATCTAAAGTTTAAAATTTCAATGCATGAAAGCTCTTCCTTTGCATTCGACTGCAGTGCGTGGCTGGCCCATCTGCACTCGGGGGTCGCCTCAATTACAGTGTCTCTTCTAGTACCCGTCCCTTCTGTTGACTTGTTGTGCTGCCATCAATGCAGCTGAGAATTAAGCAGGGAACCCCCAGGACCCCACCCGATTTCTCAGTGCCAGGCAGACCCCTAGAGGGCGCTCGGACTCTCACACAACCCTCGAACAAAAATCAACCTGCAAGTACAACTATTTACAAACAGTATTGGGTGTTACGAGCGATTAGTTGTTTGATTGAGTGCAGAGCTGTTGCAATACTTTGTCTTGAGGAGTCTAAGTATGCTGGTGGTAGTATACTGATGTATATTTAGCTCGCAATGGTACCGAAATAAGTACCAGGAGCGAGCTGAGATGTGACTCTGTGTTGGCTCTCCGTGCTTTCCACAATGGATTTTGAAGGCATGAAATTGTTTATTTACTCCAATGTTGGTTTAAATAACGATTAAGTTACTCGAACATCGCCATAGTGCTACCCTGTTATTACCTCCGAACTGTTATATCAATATCCTATCGCAATACGAACTAAAGGCAAATTAAGAATTTAATCATTTCGGTTGTATGGTCAATGATGACCTTCTATGGTTTAAAACGTATGATGCTAAATGGTTGTAATGCGTTGATTATTGATTATCAGGGTTTGTGTTTGTTTTATCAACCTTGGGATTTGTTCGATTTACTACAAATCGGTTGTGTTTGAGCAGGGTGCCCAGCAGGTTGGCGCGAGTGAACTTCGTGCCCCTGCGTGGTTCCGCGTGGGGTGACCTGGTGTAAGGGTCCCACGAGAACCGAAGCAGCAGTCGTAGAAAGGCGACCACAAATGACTATTAGGTTTCCTCTTGAACAACGTGTGAAATGAGAGAACTCTTAAATGTCTGTCATTTGAGTGTAATGGTGCAATCTCATACATAAAAATTATCCCATACAAGTTACAAATGCATTTGATAGTCTATAGGTAAAATTGACAGTGCTATCAATTTGGTATTAGTTGAAATAAATGGGTATTGCATCGGTTTAATCCGGTAATTTACACAACGATGCTCGCAGTGCACGTGGCAGCGCATGATACAGTTACGTATAAGCTAAACTATTCGGTGGTCGAATCACTATGATTGTATCTAATTGAGCAAGATATACATGTACAGACATTTTGTTTCGACATGTCGTATCTCGGCCACCGATTACATGCATATTTTAACCATTCATCTACGTTTGTGTAGTTTTAATGTAATGCTCGACATGGTCATGTACGGTATATGGCAACAAATAAAAAAAAAAAAAAAAAAAAAAGACACAGAGACCTCTTCGTCGCATTCAAATGCATTACACTGGTTCATGAGTCATGTGATGATATTATCTTAACATAGATAAGAAGCAAGAGAAATGTTACCAATTTTTGATACTTATCGTTATAATTATCAATAAATCTCGAGATATCGACGGGTCTCGTCTTCTTCGCATCTATCGCCTTATACCATTAGATCTGCTCAATCACTTTCTGTTTTTAAATCGAAATTGAAATCTTTACTCTTTAACAGAACCTAATTCTCAAAGCATTCAATTTATTGTGTTTTATTTATGATTCCATTTCATTTTTATTTTCATTTAATTACTACACGTTCTGAACTTTTATCATTTGACAAACGCGTTTTAGAGCACTTCGGTGGATTCTACGCTATACAAAAATCAAAGTTACTATTTTTGTTATTCCACAACTAAGTAATTTTACGATTGATATTTGCACGACGAATTGATCACGTCGCCATGGTATGATATATGCCCGCAATACGAGCCATGGCTGTTCATTGGTCGACAGCCACGGTCCGTTGTATAATAGTGAATATTTATACTGCGGTGAATATGCATGGACTCTGATTGAAGATTTACAAATACCATTGCATTATCAAGCAGACGTGCATATAAAATATAGTGCAATTCCACACACACCATAACCATTGCTTATAGCTGTCAGTCAAGTGACAAGTGGCCATGCTTAATTGTACAAACGTGCGATTGTTGAGGATCGTTTCACTACGCTGATACAATAAACATAATTAAACACAATCGCACTTGTTGCACGTGGAGTGCCAATAAAGGCCAAAAGTGCTGCTCATTATCAACGTTCACACCTTTTTGAAGCTATGCCCGAAGCGCTTTCAGTAAAGTTATCTAACGCATGCATGCTAATTCACAAGCCCTTTGATGTTCTCATTCACAGATATTCATATCTTTAGAGCGAGTAACTCCACAATATTTCAGGGCACCTTTTTTATATGCCTCGAGGGCAGCCCTTAGTTGCGGAGGGAATAGAAAGAAAAACTTTTAAATTAACTTGATCAAAACAAAATGATTCTCTTAAAGGCCCCCGCAAAAAAAATTATAAAAAAAATAAATCAAAAAATAAAAATAAAAAAGAGAGGAAAAAAACAAGAAGACAAATTAGTTGCACCGCCCACCCACAAGAACCGGAAGGATGAGTTTTTGTCTTTCAATTTTGTACGTCACCAAAATTCACCTGGAAGCTTTAAATCAAAATGAACTGTTTTCAGCGACCTAATCTGCGCGATGTTTATGTTCTTAGAATATGCAATTGCGGAGAACAGAAGTAGTTATTGTGTGTGTGGTGATGCGCTTTCGATCACTCTTGCTATACCGCTTTCATAAACATCGCAAGAAGAATAGACAACATCACTCGTAGCGAAAATGAGCGGACAGATTTATGACCCAATTCAGCGGGTTTTTTACAAGTTGTGTATCTCTTCATGTTGCAAAGATGATTTGGGTAAAAGAGCGTGATTGAAAATTGAAAAACCGCACATTGCAGGTGGCGACGCACAGACAACATTCAATCCTCGCATTAGGCCGTCTCATCTGATGGCTTCGTGATAACTCCATCCGTTGATTTAGAGCTCACAAAATTCAGACTTGAACAGCAAAAATGCAGATTTTGTTTTGTTGCTCGTGCGATTTATGAGGTATATGTGCATGCATTTCTGCTCACAGATTGTCATCAGATGATACCATCCCACCTCCCCTCGCCACTCAGGTCTAAACGCGCAATATATCGAATGAATCCTCGTGATTTATTGCACTTGCAATCATGTTATCATACGCATCTGATATCCAATTATTTAATTATATCCCGCATGCATGGCTTCGCTTACACGGACGATGCTTAATAATTGAAAGCAGCATTAGCATGCTGGTCATGTCATTCTGACTCGGATTTTATAGGTACACTTTTGGTGCCGAAACAATGAGTATATTTAGTACCATTTTAAGTTCTATAGGTTACAGCAGGGCTTGTTGTCTTTTTCATCTCTCTCAACCTCGACAGACTTGATGGCGAAGATTGGATGAAACGATGTCTGGTCGCAATTCATGGTGATTCCTTTTGTCGAAATGTAGACGATAACATAGTGATAATGAATAATGAATATTTACCACCGAGTGCATTTCAACTGTGGAGGTTCCAATACACTGCATATTATGCATCTGACTCTTGGGAAAATTCACATGAATTAAATTCCGTGTTTGAAACCTTGAGTCAACCGCCGGTCAGACCCTTCTATAGACTCGTGAACTATGTCATGACTTAAGTTCACATCAATTGTGAAACAAATTATGTTACTCCATGTTGATCTTATGTAAAATCAGTCAAATGTATATTTTCTGTACATTCCAGATACATATTAGTATGTTATAATCAGAGATAACCAGAGTAGACACATGCTTAATATCTCTCTCTATATATATAACGTTTTACGGTGTTTATGAAACTTTATATGTTCAGAGCAGCTCGCAAAGACTTCTAGAACACTGGAAATGTGTCATTATTAGCATTCGCAGAATATCGGGTTGTTGTGCATGTGTTGGTCACATTACCATTTAGCAAGTACGTTGCTTCCGTGCGACAAAAAGACATATTGGTTTCCAGAATCTTGTTGTTGTGTCAAGGGTTCCTTTGAGAGGTTTTGCACAAAGAACGTGGAGACTCCAAGTTCTTTGGTTAGATTTAGACGTTCGTCGGAACATTGAAATTACGAGTACACCTGACTTTCGATTGTCATAAAAATCCTGGATACGCAACCAAACGTTTGCCAGTCCGTCGTAGTGCGACAAGGGTTTTAAGGAAAACATCCAAGCGCCAACGATCCAATAATAAATAGTAATAATCTCTCATAACCAAATAATCATACATGGTTGTCATGTGCCATATATAACAAGAAGTAAAGAGACTAAATACCTGCTCCGAAAAGTGTAGACGAAGTTTGACTTTATGACCTAGTGCAATGCTCCTTTATTTCCTCCGCTCAAATACTCTGTGGAAAACATCTTTTGTGGATCACAATACTTAGGAATCACCTGAGTCAAGGCCGTATGCTTCTTTTGAGCCAATGCCTGGAAAACATTTCTACGAAAAGGTGGAGACAAACAAATAAAGTCAAACTTCCAGCTCAGTTGTGACACCCTGTGAAGAAGCCAGGAAGTCACGTCTCCATTGCTCCAAAGAGGCACGTGTGTTGCATTGGCACACAGGGGTCGTCTGGCATAGGAGCGGCAGCAGATCCTTCTCATGTATTATTTTGATCTGCAAAATAATTTGTAGCATGTCACGCAACAAAATGGTACTGACCATCTCTGGCAATGATGCAAATGGAATCAGTGTATTCTGGTGTGAACTTTATTAGAAGAAGCCTCTTTAAAGGGTGCAGCATGGCTGTTAATGTCACTTTTGTGAGGCCATTGAGTAATTACTTGGTCATTTATAGGAAGCCAATTGACGGCTCGCAAGCGCCTTCTATATACATACACCCTTCTATATACATATGCATGCATAAACAATAACATTTGTTAAACCAACCCGCCAGCCCAGTAGTGTGGTAAGCTTTTTTTTTCTAACCAAGCAAACCTGCTACGCGTGTATCCATCCGTTCAGTGGGCCAGTCCAGTACAAGCAGCCAACCAGTTAGCCAACCGTTCAGTCAGCCAGCCAGTCAATGAGCAACCAGCATTGCCCAAAGTTAGCCAGCCTATCAATTTGCCATTCAGCAAGCAAGCATACGGGTCACCAAGCAGGCAAACCTGCCGACCCTCCAGTCAGCCAGTCAGCCAGCCAGCCAGCCAGCCAGTCAGCCAGCAAGGAAGCAAGCAAACAAGCAAGCAAGTTCATATATTCAATCAATCACCCGAGATGCATTAAGTTGAATAGGTTCATTGTCGTGAGTACTTCCTGCTGAATGAAAAGTCGCCCTAGGGCAAGGAGGATCCCTTGTGGTGCACTCATTTAATCATCGAAATGGGCAAATTAAACGGCGATAAACGCAACTATTACAGCATTCCTTCTTTCGTGAGAACTACAACATGAGACTTTTGGGGTTCGCACGGGCTTTAACCATTGCAGTCATCATTACTACATAGTGCAGACACAGTACAGTGACGTGACCGAGGTGTTTAGTAAGTCATTTGTTATGCACGCATTGCATAAGAAGTTGTCCTTTGTGCATTATAGTCATGATCAGCATAAATTGTGTTATTGAATAACATTTTGTAATTACGAGTGCTACAATATTAATTGCTACACTTATGTAGGTCAGTAGGTCAATTTACGAAACAAATCAATTGAATCAATCTTCGCGAAGAGCTGAACTTCAGCAAAACATCGGATAACATCAACCCACATCTGCAATAGCTATACGTTTAGCTGCATATACTATGCATATATCTGGCTGTCCACCCTGTGTATGCCATTTTGATGTATTGCAGCTAAGTGGTTGTATTTCCCTGTATAAATCTCGTAAACCACATCAGTGCATTTTGTATAATGTTCGTTTCGTGTCAGCGGCACACGGCTTCGAAGCAAGGACAGCTGTGCATTGACGTCATGCCTGCAAGTCGTGATGCGATCCGTGTAAACAAATCCCCCAGATCCAGACACCAGGCGGCGCTGTCCTCGCAGACACAGGGTCCGTAATTGCTGAGCTAAAACATGGAAGCATCGCTTGTTGACTGCGAGCGTAAACTGAGCTTTAGTAGGCCGCGCATGCATGTGCGCATGTTGCTATAAATATCGTGACTTCCGGGCAAAAATTCACCTTTGTTCTTTAATTCAAAACAGAGCCAAAAATGACACTTGAGAGTTGTCCTCTAATTAAGGGGACAGAGAATGTTTTGTTATGGGGTATTTAACACATTTGAAGCAAAGATATACCTGGTCAATAATTACAGGTAAAACTCACCAGAAAGCATATTAATTTAACATTTGTACAAGGAAATTGTGCAGATCAAACACGAGGGAGTGCATCGCAGGCAATCTGCTTTCTTTCCCTTTTTGGACGTCGTTTTGTTGCGGGATGCTCCGATTTTACGACCTCCACTTGTAAAGTTGACAACCTGTAGCCTAATAACATCGCACCAAAAGCCAAAATTCACTTCTCCTCTCTCTTAGTGTTAAGCAAAACATCAGATAACATCATGAAACCCACATCTGCAATAGCTATACGTTTAGCTGCATATACCATGCATATATCTGGCTGTCCACCCTGCGTATGCCATTTTGATGTATTGCAGTTTAGTGGTTGAATTTCCCTGTATATAATCTAAGCTAGCTAAGGCAAACATGCTTGCTCGTGTTATTACTTACTAATATTATGGAATCATTTAATTCCAATGATAATTATGATTCCCAGTACATCGGATACCCTGGGTACATGTGTATGATTATGTAAATGACTGTAATTCAAAGCGGCCTCGTCATATCGGTTTCGTAGTGTAGTGGTTATCACGCTCGCCTCACACGCGAGAGGTCCTGGGTTCGATCCCCAGCGAAACCATTTTAGCTTTTACAGTCTACATTATCCGCATTACTATGAGATTTCTTCGTTTTCATTTTTATTCATTTTATTCAACATTAAAGTGATTCCGAATAAGATAGCATCTTATTTTTATAATTAATACACTAAACACAAGTAAATTATTATTAATAGCCTGGAGGCTGCTCAAAATGGCGCGCTTTCAGACTAATGTTTGCATGTACCAAACACAAAAATTCACTTTTTCTCTCTCCGACATCAATAAATCACATCTCTTTATAAACACTCCCTCCCACATATATATTTAATATTCGTATAATACAGCCTATTGTTTATCGTACAGCTATACAAACATATCATTTTTGTCGAATTTTGCGTCTATGCCATAAGATTGGACAACCTACTGGTATATTAAATACTCTTTTTTTTTCTTTTTTTTTTTTTTCTCTTTTTTTTTTTTTTAGGGGGGGGGGTGTCTAAAAATAGCCGAGGAAGCGTGACTTGGGAGAGAGGGGGAGGGAAGAGGGAAGAATATTCCCTGGAAAGTCCCATCTGCCCCGCGGTGGTGTATTTTAATTGCAAAAATTAACAGTCTGACTGGCAGGTTTTATGGTGAGCCATGATTTAAAGGCCACCCAGCATATACTGAATGAAAAATTAATTCATTCGTTTCAAGTATTAACTAGAGTCGTTAGCACATCCATTTCGCATAATACACTCTGACGAGGTCCGTGTCGTAAATCCGTCTATTCTTCGTTTCCATTTTATTTAGAGCGTCTCTTTTTCGCCATAAATCCTCCCCTTGTCCCCACTTGCATCCCTGATGCCTGCGGCTCATTTCGTCGCTGCTTTGAACACCGACTTCTCAATCGTCCGTTCAATTTCGATGCGTCGCTGGCGATTTCTCCTCCCGTCAGATAAAGATATATATGTATATGCATGTAGCACTGTGGTCAGTCGACTGGCCTCTTGTAGCCCTGGTGGATGTTATTGGTTGAAAGTTTTCTTTGATGATTCACTGAGCTGCATGCGTGGTGGATGCTCTCTGTGTCTGCATGCGAGTGTTGGGGAAAACCCCGGTCCCGGGTTTAATCTTATCGGGTACTCACATAATCCGCCAACAAGATTGGGAGAGGTGTGAATTAACCTCAATATAGCGATTCACTACTGAGACATTGGAATTTTCTGTAACTTTATTTAGACTAGACTATAGTTATATGCAGTAATGATGTCCTGCAATGAAATTTGTTGGGTAAATATGAAGAGGCGAAGTTCCGGTAAATAAACCCGCGAAGATACCTGCTGATGAGCATCACGTAAACAGCTTATCATTAAGAGCCGAAAAAGGTGCTTAATCTTCATGATGTGTTAATTCCTTCGACGAAGTGTCAAAAACCTTAGCAACAGCACATTAAGATGAGTTAATTGAGGCATTTGAGAGCACTTGCGATGACTGAGTGAGTAGACGCAACGTTGTTCCGCATTTTGTTCTCATGATTTTGATTAATTAGATTGAGAACATAGCGATAATCGAAAGAACAAGGGCACGGTATTGTTTGTTTCTTATTGGTTGTGTCTATATACGAGTAGGCCTACATCCTGATAGTGGAAGCGAGTTCATATGAATACACCTATCACCAATTTTGACCGAGAAAGTGTGGAGGGTGCGAATTAAAATTCATATTCTCGTAATTATCATTGCATGTATTTATCATTGCAATCGTGTTTTAGTGAGTAACAGTTTTGATTTTTTTCAAAAACCACAAAAGAAGTTTATGGATTTTATTAGGCGAACAGCGATTTTGTTATACATCAAGTGTTCCTTTAAAGAACCCTCTTGCGCACTTATGTCCAATAGATCAGTCATGGAATCACTGATGTCATATGTGAGGAATTTTCAATGGTTATTTTGATAGAATTTCATCCGAGACAAACATGCTAAGAATCTGAATCTGAATTCGGTCACAACAGAAACGAAAAAGGAAAAAAATATGCCATTGACGTCATTATGCCTTATAAGGACATGAGCGCCAAATTCAACCGAATGCGTTCATCTTCGAAACATTCAGACACACAAATCATTGAAGAATAATTCTTTTGTGTAGGCTCTCTTTCTTTTCAATGTTTGGTAATTTGATTTAGTACTAATTGCACAAAGCAGCATGTAATTGCCTTAATGCATATGTGTAATACATTGTATATAGACCTACGTAAATATACTTGTGGCCTTGTAGCACATGACTTGCATGCATAAATTATCTTTTGACTTTTGATAAGTTATACTGGTGGCGATTTTTTAAATTATGCTCGTACATTGTATGCTGTATAGCTTGAACAGTTTACACTAACAGTTCGTTTTGCAATTTGAACGTCAGTTTACTATTATATAGTAGCTGATATTACAGCATCAGAGTGTGTGCTTCCGTGGCCATCCAGGCCATGCAACCTGCGCAGGGCAACGCCTTAATTTTGAATATAAGTTACGCATACAGCGCAGTACTTGATGCGGCCTTGGTGGTCAACCACAAGCTCTGAAGTGTGGCGAAGGGCAGACAGAGTAAGATGTTTGATGCACACACCATGATGTGTTCCTTATATGAAGTACTCTCGCTCGGCACCAGAAATACAATTGATACAATACGATTTGACACGTGACACACATGTTCAATAATTATACATACCAACTTGCAAGTAGTAGAATAGAAGTTATGGATCTACCGAACGATCAAACACGTTAGTTATTCTAACACACAATGCAAAACACTCAATTAATGCACGTAGTACTACTGGATGTTATATGCGTGTTGCATTCATGCGCTTAATTGCACTGTGAACCAGGCACATGCATTTGCATATTATGGAATTCTTAGTTGTTTCAAAGTTTATTTCATCAAAACAAATCATAGAACCGCATTGCATAATAATTATCGTCTCAACGATTTTGTTCATATAATATCTCATTATTGCGCTTTTCAGTGGGCTTTATATTACATTGAGGTAGGTGCTTAAATCCCAATCTTTTCAGTTCATTTATGTACTATAACTGCAAGAATCGGCTCAACTGTGTGCTAAACAGTCCGTGTATACGTGTAATGTTACCCACAAAGCACAATGTCCGATTCATAATCACGATTCGAATATTATAGACAAGGCAGTGCACCAGGAGACTCGGTCATTGAAGCTAAACGTCATCGTATAATATTTATACAAGAGCACAAGACCACCGCATGTGGAATCTTAGACCTGCAAATTACTAGCAAACCAGAGAGTTACAAAGTGCCTGGAAATGACACTCGTTTTAGCCTTTGACGTTGGTTTGTTAGACCACACAGTGAGAACAAGCTGCACTTATAAATAGTTATAAAACTTACATAATGCTCCGTGATTTGGGTTATAGACTTTGGCTCCATTGTTTTATCATGTTGTTTTTTCGCTTTTATTCATCTCAGCTATCTGTGAAAGTAGATTTTACTCGGTTTGCGTCATAATAATAATAATAATATAATTATGCCATATATACTGTGTCTATGTTCACACATATACGAGGGTTGTCACAAAAGATCTTGGCCTGGCATATTAGAATACATATTATGTATGAGTG
>KB309625.1:0-64806 GCA_000328365.1 Capitella teleta
AATATCGGGGTTAGCATTGCGCCTATGGGAGAATGGCTTCCATTGCGAAGTATAGGAGGCAAACGTCAGCTGATGGCTTGGTTTGGCTGATGGCTGATTGGTCCCGTTCCCCTCATGAAGCTATCGATTTCAGCCAATCAGAGCAGATCATCTTCGCCATAAAAGGACATCTCTGTTGTTTACGAAACGAAAGCGCATGTGTGGTGCACTCTGGCTGACCTTTTTACTGTTTCAGGATGAGAAACATGGTAGGTGTCCTAGAAAATCGCTTGTTAAAATAAGAAAAATAGCGAAAAATATTTTTTTTTCGCGCCTGACTGGTGGCAAAATGATTATTCTATCTATTTCCGAAAAGAAAATAAAAAATATCCAGGGGTTTAGTCGCAGGACACGCTGATATGACGAGGCCCATTGTAAAAGATGGGGAACTCGGTGTTTCATCACAGCTCCTGACGTCACGCCTAGTTAGCAATATATCTCCTGCGAAATCGTTAGCAATGATATTTCTTGTGTGGGCCAGGCATAGGAATCATTTTTGGTGCATCAAATAACGAGTCCATTTTCAACCAGTTCTCCCTCTCTTTAATACGAATGAGATAATAATGACAAATAAATACATTTTATTTTTATAAAGCAAATATACATTTATTATATGCTCTTATTATAAGTCCATTTTTAACCAGTTCTCCCTCCCTTTAAATGGCTATATTTAGCTGGTTGGTCGACTCTGGTCAATCACCTAAAGGAAGATGCCATATTTTGGAATAAGATATGGATGGATTGTGGTCGAGCAAACTCTGGTTGGGTTTACAACATTCGTCGTAAAACTAGGGCAAAATATCGCCAAGCTGTCAGATTTGTACTAAACAATCAGGACAAGCTCTCAGCTGAGCGCATGGCTCAGGCCCTGGAGAGAATGCATCACTTGATCTCTGGCAAGAGGTCAGCCGTCGCAAGGGTGACTCCAGTCCTTCCACAGAATCTATCAATGATGTTGAAGGCAATGAGCAGGTTCACATACTATTCAGAGATAAGTATGATGAACTATACTCATCTGTAAGTTATGATAAACAGGAAATGAAGCAAGTCTGTTTTGATGTTGATCGTAAGGCCTCGTTGATATGTGGAATGGGCAAATGCTCCAGTAAACATCACTTTACAGCATTGGATGTTTGGAAAGCCGTGAAGAAGTTAAAGGGAGGAATACTGATGCCCGCCCATCTATTTCATCTGATATCTTTATCAAAGCTTGTGATGAATTATGTGTTCATTTGTCTTTCTATCAAGTCTGCTGGTTGTTTCCAAATACAGACTTGACATTTGATATGGACTATTTTTTCTTGTGAGAAACTTTTTTGTTTAAATGGCTATATTTAGTTGGTTGGTCGACTCTGGTCAATCACCTCAAGGAAAATGCCATATTTTGGAATAAGATATGGATGGATTGTGGTCGAGCAAACTCTGGTTGGGTTTATAGCATTCGTCGTAAAACTAGGGCAAAATATCGCCAAGCTGTCAGATTTGTACTGTTGACAAGTTCTCTGGCGCCACCGGCTATGTTGGAGTCTGTCCTTGTTCCAATTCCCAAGAGCCGGAAGAAGTTGGTATGTGTTAGTAGCAACTATAGGTCCTTTGCCATCAGTAGCCTCATTGGTAAAGTATTGGATAACCTGATACTCATGCAGCATGGTGACGCATTACACACAAGTGATCTCCAGTTTGGATTTAAGCCGTTTCACTCGACAACGCAGTGTACTATGGTAATGAACGAGGTAGTTGAATACTATACTAATCACCAATCATCAGTCTTTGTAACCCTCTTAGATGCATCCAAAGCATTTGATTGGGTACATTTTGTTGTAATCTGTTGATATCATAACGTTCTCTATGGTAATGCAGAATCACAACGGTTCACACAACATGAAAGTCTATATAATAAATAGTTTTTGTTCGAGAGTGTCAGTACTGCAAATGGCGTCCCTCGTTCTGTGTTTCTGCTGAGTTTAACAGGTTATGGGCCCAGTCTGACCCATTTGAGAGCTAAATCATGGATGGAAGAGTGACCATGGATAAGTTGAACTCTCCGGCTGATTGGAGCAGCTGGAAATTCCAGTTCAAACAGCTCATGAAAACTAAAAATCTGTGGAATTACGTGACAGAGGAGGACTATGACTATGAAAAAGCATTTTCTTGGCTCGGGCTAAACGTAGGAAAGCCCTACATATTCTTCATTGCCGGAACAGTCACCGAAGGAGGCCTGGGATATCCTGACTGCTCATTTTGATCGTGACACACGAGCAAATAAGTTGCTGCTACATAGAAGATTCTACAGAAGTGTTATGAGTGATGGTTCGAACGTTGAAGATCATCTAAAACAGATGAAGGAACTCATCAACCAGCTGCAAGCGATTGACATCCAGATCTCGGAGGAAGATGAAGTGATGACTCTTTTAAGGTCACTTCCACCAAGTTATGACACGCTAGTAACTGCACTGGAATCAAAAGCTGAAAACTTAACCTTGAAGTATGTGCAGCAAGCTCTCCTTAACAAGGAGGAGAAGAAGAAGACGAATGGACATGGAGCTATGAGTATGAAGGCGACATCTGACAGTAAAAATTGAAAGAAGAAGAAACCAGCATGGCAGAGTAAGCCGAAGAAGTGCTACAACTGTGGTGGTTTAGGACACTTTGCAAGAAACTGCCCACAGAGGAAGATCAAGATGACTGACGATTCAGCAGGGCAGAACAAGCCGAAGAAGTGCTACAACTGTGGTGGTTTAGGACATTTTGCAAGAGACTGCTCACAGACGAAGATCAAGATGACTGACGATTCATCATCATGGAGAGATTTTTCAATGAAGATTAATTTGACTTCAAGTGACTTGAAGAACAATGACAGCAACCACAATGAACTCCTGGTGGACTGTGGGGCTACGACACATATTCTTAACGGTGAATCACTCTTTGTCAGTTTTGATTCCAGATTCGATCCAGACGCTCACGCTATGGAACTGGCTGATTGCAGACGAGTGAAAGTGGCAACTGGCCTTGGTGATGCAAGAGTTTGCCTAACGTCGGCGATCAGAGAAAATAATCAGGTCACGTTGAAAAATGCATTACTTGTACCTTCGTTTCAAAACATTTTTTCATTGAAATGTGCGACGCAGAATGGTGCGTCTGTTGGATTTGAGAAAGGAAATGCATGGTTGTCAATGGAGAGCAAAGAGGGTAAGAACAAGACCACAGTTTTCCGAATTTTGACAGGGGTGGTTTGTACTACCTATGTGCTGAGTTACATGCATCCAAATCCAAGGTTAACAAGTGCAGGAGTGTAAATGAGTGGCATCGCATTTTAGGGCATTGCAACTATCAAGATGTACTTAAATTGGAAACATTCGTTGAGGGTATGTTAATTGACAAACAGTCAGGGCCGATAGAAGAATGCAAAACTTGTATAAAGGGAAAGTTTACTGAGACTAGGAGCAGAGAGCCCAGAGAGAAGAGCAAGAGGCCACTTCAGAAAGTACATTCTGACCTGGCAGGCCCAGTCAGCCCAAATGGGGCTTTTGGATACCGCTATGTGGCGCTCTTCACAGATGATTATTCAGGAATGCATTTTGTGTATTTTTTGAAGGAGTCAAACGTGGGAAGCATTGAGAGTTTTTCTGGCGGATTCTAGACCTTATGGCAGTGTAAAGACGTTGCCTAGTGATGGGGGTATGGAGTTCATGGGACAGAAATTTCAAAGTATCTTGAAAGAGAGATCCATAAGGCACGAGACGAGTGCACCGTACTCCTCACACCAAAACGGGACTGCCGAGCGCACTTTACGTACATTGTTTGAGATGGCAAGGTGCATGATAATTGAGGCTGATTTGCCTAAGTACTTATGGGTGTATGGGATACAGGCTGTGGCCTACATTCGAAATCATTGTTACTCAGTTTGAAACAATGAGACCCCACTTTACTTCATGAGTGGTAAAAGACCAAAACTTGAGAAAATGCACACTTTCGAGAGTGAATGCTACGGCTTGAGTCACGAGCACAGAGGAAAATTAGATGAAAGAGGTGCAAGTGGTATTTTTGCTGGGTACTCGCGTAAGTCACTCGCATACTTGGTGTATCATCCTCAGACGTGCGTTGTTCGAGACTACCGGTGTGTTAAGTTCTTTGATAGTCCTTCAAAACGTTTGAAGGGAGATGACAGTGGGAATCCTAGAATGGATGAGGAAAAGCTGGAGCAGGGGGAGATCTCTCTGGATGGTACAGATGAGCAAGAAAAGCTAACTGGAGAGACCCAAGCAGGCGAGAAAGAGAAACGTTACCCTACTAGGAACCGTAGGCAACCGACTTATCTGGAAGACTATCAAATTGATGAGTGCAATTTGAATGTTGATTGCTGCTACAAGGTAGCGATGGGAGTACCACTGAGTTATGAGCAGGCGATGCATTCTGACGACAGTGAGGGTTGGAAGAGAGCGATGGAGAGTGAGATGGAATCACTAAGGGATAATCAGGTATACACTGCTGTTCCAAGACCTGAAAGGAAAAATGTCATCGGAGGCAAATGGGTGTATAACCTTAAAGAGGCCAGTGGGGGCGCGATACGTTGCGAAAGGATTTAATCAAATTCAGGGTATTGATTACGACGAGACATTTTCGCCCACGGTGAACATGACGTCAGTACGATTACTGATGCAACTCTCGGTGCAATTTGATATGAGTGTACACCAACTCGATATGAAAACCGCATACTTGAATGCTCCACTGGAACATGAGTTGTACATTGAGCAACCAGTTGGATTTGCAACTGAAAGTAAGAGGAAAGTAAATGTATGGAAATTAAGGAAATCACTCTATGGTTTGAAGCAAAGCGGCAGGAATTGGCATTTTGTGTTGAGGGAATTCCTGGGAAAATGTGGTTTTGTTCAGACGATATCAGACCCATGTGTGTTCGTGCTGAGAGATGATAAGTCGTTCACTGTACTGCTTGTATGGGTTGACGACATTTTGGTAGCTTCGAGTGATGAAATGGTCTTGGAGTCAGTAAAAGAGGAAATTGGAGGAAAATTCAAGATGACAGATTTTGGAGAGATTTCGTATTTTCTTGTCATACATTTCAAGAAGTCAGGTGAAGAAGTTTCAATGAGTCAATCAAAGTACGTGCAGAAGGTACTAGAACGTTTTGGAATGTCGAAATGTAAACCCCAAGGTTCCCCTTCTGAATTGAAAATGACATTTGTGAAGGATTCACCATATCTGAACAATCTTTCTCTGTATCGGGAAATGATAGGAAATTTGATGTATTTGATGACCTTGACGCGTCCAGATCTGGCTTTTGTGGTGACCCAACTGTCACAGTTCCTGAAGAATCTTACGAGTGAGCACATGACATGTGTTAAGCGTGTGTTTCGATACCTGCAAGGTACTCAGGATCAGACATTGAAGTTTGTTAAGTCTGAAGCTCTAGTTTTGGCAGGGTACTGTGATTCAGACTGGGCAAATGCACTGGATCGTAAGAGTATTGGAGGTTACTGTTTCTCGTTGAATCCGGAGAGGGGAGGTCTACTGTCGTGGCGTTGTAAGAAACAACCGGTTATTGCATTGTTGATGTGTGAGGCCGAGTACGTAGCTTTGTGCTATGCTACTAGAGAGGGAGTTTACTTGAAACAGCTTTTGAGTGAAATTGGCATCAACATGGACAGAATTGTCATGTATGGTGATAACCAAGGTGCGTTAGCATTGGCCCAGAATCCAATTAAGAGAGAACGCACAAAACATGTGGACATCAAGTTCCATTACATCCGTAGCCAAGTGGAGACAGGGATACTTAATCTAAAGTATGTGAAAAGCAACTCAAATGTGGCAGATATTTTCACAAAACCAGCCGCCAAAGCCCAACTGATTGAGTTTAGTCCCTATATCTTTTGTAAGTAAATAGCTGGGTAGTGTGACGGATGCATGTTCTCAGCGGAGAGAGTTTCAGACCGCCATGTATTATTATTGTGTGGTCTTGTTCACTCTGTTTTTTATTCCTTTTTGACGAGAAACTGATGTTTTTGTTTGTTTTGTTTTTTCATGTGATTGATGATTTGGAAACTGATGTTTTTTTCATGTGATTGATGATTTGGCAACTGATTTTTTTTCATGTGATTGATAATTTTCAACTGATGTTTTTTACTTTCATGTGATTGATGATTTAGCATTAAGTGAGGGTATTGTAATCTGTTGATATTATAACGTTCTCTATGGTAATGCAGAATTACAACGGTTCACACAACATGAAAGTCTATATAATAAATAGTTTTTGTTCGAGAGTGTCAGTACTGCAAATGGCGTCCCTCGTTCTGTGTTTCTGCTGAGTTTAACACATTTAATTAAACTGTTTCGACTCCATCTCTCTAGGTCACTCTGTACGGTACTTATCAAGCTCCTATTATCGATGTACATTAGCCAATCCCTTGTAGTACGTTGGCAGGGTGATTTATCACAGCCTTTTCCGTGCCGAAACGGAATTAAACAGGGCGGAGTACTATCTCCTGTACTTTTCTGTGTCTACATGGATGAATTGATCCATCGGTTAAACGTTGAATCCCCGGGTTGCCACATAGGTCATCAATATGTTGGTACTTTGACATATGCCGATGATGTTACGCTATTAGCCCCTACTCGAAGGATGTGAATTAACGCAATGTGCTATAAAAACCGTAAAATGATCTATTTCTGACCTCCTTATCTACTGAGCCAGAACGAGGTTTGGACTGCGACGTCATGGTCCAGGTTGAAGTTGAATTAATAACAAGCCCTTGGTCATAATTAACGTACCTTGTAGAAATATCGCGATAAATTTCTTTCCGTAAGCGTTTCTGGGTCAAAGGTGTTTACCATGGAGATAACAATATGGCGGATATATTCGTAGAAATTTATGAAATCAGCAAAATGGCTCACATTATCTACATTTAAGCCATTGCAACTCCGTAAGCGCCAAGTTATAGATAATAAATATAAGTTATACAATGAAATAATTGAATTGGTACTTGCCACTGTGACTTAGCCTGTTGAACTGTATATTACTATATAGTGACATCTATCTCACTATCTGTCTTAGCAGTTAGCTGACATACTCAATAACTCATGATACTGCAGCGAGCCCAAGAATGGCCAATGGGTCTCCAGACCTCGCCCGAGAATTTGTGCTATATCTGTCTATATAGTTATAGTACTAATAAGTTATTATTATAAGTAATATAGTATACTCAATACTGTATCAGTGTATAGGCTAGCTCGCCAATTATCCAATGGTAGCGTGAGCGTCACGATTAACCACTAACTTAATCATTAACTAATGTAACTTGTAACTAATGTAAAAAATGTTGCCTCAGCAATTCAGATGGCTAAATTTGCAGCAAAAACTAAAAAGCCTATTTAAAAGGTCAGGGAGTAGGTTTGTGGTAGGAAGAGTAGCATGGGTGATGGAAGAGTTTGATTGTAAGTACAGCTAGTGATGTGTTAGCTCCCCAAGGGTAGCGGAGCAGTTTATACACTACGCTGCAGCTTGGGGAGCTAGTGATGTGTATGCATCAGCTAGGTTAGTCTCGTTCCAAGACTGTATACATTGGTAATCATCCCCACAGATTATGGCAACAGAATGCAGCTAGCATCAGGTGCATTAGTGTTGAATGTACGAAAGAATGTGGAGAGAATGCAGACTGAGTATGGTTGGTGGATGTGGAGATTGGAGAGAACTGTAAGGAATTATATGCGGCAGTACATGGAGAGAGAGGTGAAGGCGAAGGTAGCGTTTGTGGTGAGAGTGTTGGAGGAGGATGGGCTGGTTGCAAGAGTGGGGAGAGCGTGTTTAATGGAGATAGGGGTGAGGTCAAAGTGGTTGAAGAGGATCGGTACGTAGGATGACGGAGGAGTTAGGGGTATTTGTTTGGTTGAGCTTGGTATGGCTGCGAAAAATGAGTGTGATTGGTGTGGCAGAGATGTGAATTTGTGAGGATGAGTGAAAGAGAATGAGGAAAGTTGAATTAGAGAGGAGGGTGCAAGAGGTAGGAAGAATGAGATGGGAAATTAATTAATCCAATTAACCTGAACCTGAACTATTAAGCCCACAAGTGTGCCTGAAATATCTGTTTGCATAAATGCTCAACCATTACATAATCAGATTTGTTATGCTTGTGAAATTACGGCGCGACATACTGACTTGTTGAATAATTACATGTATTTAGATTATGGCAAGCGCTTGGCGTCGGGCCCGATTTGGATTCATATGTACCGGTAATTATATAAGGGTTTCACTGCAGCATAGGAGGTCAATACTAAAATTATATGATGCACACATTGGTCAGTGCTCTAAAAAAAATAATGAAAACGTGTCACTAATCATTTAATTTATATTTGCCACAATTAATTAAACCATTCTCATTTCCCAATTAATAATTTAAACATGCCAGCAGCCATGCGTTCGTTGGAAGCGTGATCCAGCATCATGCATATTCATGAGTGAGATATGCATATTCATGAGTGAGATGTGGGGCCAGATATATGACTGCATGTATATAAAGAGAGGTAAAAATTTTATTGCACGAAGACCACATAATTACATTAATAATTATAATTAATAATTATGCATCACATAATAATTATTAATATTTTTTCAATGCTGCTTGTATACTTCAGTCGACCACTGCCCGAAAGGAATGGAATGGAATCATTCGGTTGTTATCATCTTGCAGATGATGGCTGTTCTATGTTATGCGCATAACTGCTTTATCTTCAATTACTAGGCTCGATGCGCTTGGCATTGGGCCGGGCCTGATGCCAAGCTACTTCCTTAAATTATCATTGCATAGTACTACTACTAATAGTGGATTCAGACTCGCCCAGTCAAGACTCAGACTGGTTGACTCTAATGACGGTCCCAGTGACAGTGTCTGAGTGTGTGACTTACTGAATGCAGTGACATGTTAGCGGCATTTAATTTCTTAAATTTTCTGCAGTCACATTCAAAGAAAAAAAATTATAATAATAATAGAATGATGATTGCTGCAAATTAGGTTGTATAATTGATATAATATAATGCAGCCATAATTAATATTAGAACTATAGACCTTCCAGGTTTGAATGCCAATAATAGATCTGGTGAAAAATCTCTTGACCCTGATATCGAGACCTTGGTAACGTCACAGTTGAAGTAGCAACTTGAGTGAATGCTGTGTACAAATATAATATAGTCCATAACTGACATAGGCATATATAATTTATATCCATCCATCAATTCCAGAAACAACATGACGAAATCGCGCCAGGGTAGCGCTCAGTCGAGGGTGGATGACATGTTGAGGGTGCAGTCACGAATGAGTTACACTGAAACCAAACCTCCGCCGGAGGAAGATGAACCCAAACCGAAGTACGCCTGGCGTCTAATTCGCCAGTGCGTGCGATATGCGATTGATGCGTCCATGAAGGCTGACACATCCGACCTGGACATATCGCATGGCATTCACCAGAATAAAAAACTCAGTCACGTACGGCCGATAGTTCAGATGATCTACAACAAAACTGACATGGTACGTAGATGACCTCCCTTGGCTAAATCATTGCTTCTATTCCTCTTAGGAGTACATCACATTGGATGGTCACGATGTCCGAGTGTTCATGGCTGACGGCAGGAAGAAGCAACTCATCTCGCCCCCCGTGCCCTTCAACCGATTGATCTTTGCTTATCAAACGTCATTGTTTGTTGGTTGGAATTATAACGAAGATGGTCTTCATGTGAATATTTACGATCCTGCATTTTACGGATGTTTTAGGATTTCTTCTTTTTTTCATTCAGCTTTTTTCCAAGGAGTTTCAATTGAATTCAACCTCGTCTGCTTTTGGTGCGATACATGCTGCTGTTTACAATGAGAACATTGGAGAAATTGTGACCGTCGGCTCGGGTTATTTAACTGTGGGTGTAATTTTGAAAGCGATGTGAAAGAGGTTTCAAGTTTGTCCATTGCACAGAGCTGGGTTTTCCGATATGGCAGTCGACATTTGCTGCCGAGAAAAACCTCAACAGAAGGCCTCGGTGGTGATCAGCCTCCTTTCCATTTATTAGTACTCGAAGAAACGGCAAGTCGCTCGCAAAAAGCATACGCCGCCAATGACCATGTGATAGCCGTCAGTATTTTTCTGTCTGAGATTAAGGAAAAACTTTAAGTTGCTTTTTAAAAGTCTTACAATTTGAACACCGGTGAACTGCTGACGATACGCAAGGAGCTTCACACGAGACCTCTCACCGCTCTGCTTTTCTTCAATCCTCTGAAATATCTCATCACAGGAGCCAAAGACGGATCCAGTGAGTGCTTACTGCAATGTTGCTTTTAAATTTTCCTTAATTTGCAGTCAAGGTATGGAACGAGTTCTGGCATTTACAGTTGGTGTTTGTTGGCCATGGTGCAGCGGTTAACAGCATCGCAGCCTACCCCTTCGGTCCGAACATTATGTCAGTAAGCGAAGACAAGACTCTGCGCGTATGGGGTCTGGAAACATGCGACCAGGTCAACAGGTGTGATGATTATTCATTAGAATGCTCATCAATATTTATGAGCACCACAGAGTGGATGTTGAGGAGCCAATCAGCTACATAGGAAGTATGATCAACCACCCGGACATCTTTGGAATATCCGGAAACAGCGCTGACTTATGGCGCGTAAAACACGTCCACAAACTGCACACCCGTGTTGGGTGAGTGATGCATGACATGTGATTATGTAATCTATGAATCTGATTACAACAGGCATCATGTTTTCAACATCAAAGCCACGGATCACCCTTCCTTCCCAGTGCACAGCGTCCTCCTGTGCCGAGATGCCAGCGTCCGAATCCTCTGTCCTGTTTCGGGTAACATTCTCACCACTCTCCTCATGGACCGAGAGAGGAAACTGGTGGATGCGGTGTACGCCATAGCACAGGGTCGGATGCCTCTTCTATTACATAATCTTGAACGTGCGCTCATCTTTATGCAGATCGGATGTTTGCTGTATTTGGCAATGGTGACATCATCAAAAGCGACACTTCCACGAATCCGTGTACAATTCTCAGTACTTGGAAATATCCAGAGCCGAAAAGTAATTAAAGATCTCAACTAAAAATTCATGATTAAGTTTTTTCCTCATCCAGAAGCGTGTAACTACCTGCTTGTGTATGAATACATCATAAGCTCTGATCTGGATGGAGATGCATGGGGGGCGATGAAGAGGGCGATCGCCTCCAAGGGTCTTTCTTTGACGACTCCTGATTCCGGTCGCACCACCCCCGCGCTTCAAACAAAGACCCAGGCTGATCGCACGCTCCTACTCGGGGGCCGCAAGGACGGGCATATATGTGTGCTCGATTGGGAAACCGGAGAAGTCGAATTTGAAATTGAGGTTGGTATTCATATTCATGCAAAAAATAATTGAATTTATGCAAATTGGTTTTTATTGATACGTACAAATTTATTCTCGCAGGCCCACGGTGTGAAAGGAGTGCTGAGCATGGTGGCGAATTCAAAGTCAGATCAGTTGATCTCGGCTGGATTAGGTGACCTCACTGAACTCATTTTTTGTTCAATTTTCCATTTCTTCCGCTCTCAAGACAACATCATCAAAATATGGCGCCTGTATCCGTACGCCCAAGAGTCGCTCGCTCTGCTCATGTCTTTCTACTGCGCTCACACCCCTCTGCACATGAGCATCTTGAAGAACAATCTCGCCGTGGCGTTCCAGGAGCATTCGTCCGCGACGTACAGCGTCGTCATGTATAACATGAACACAAGAAGTGGGTCAATTTATTGCTTGTGTTGTTGTAGCGTTTGATGGTTTCTTCAGACCGCTTGGACCACAGTCCAGAGGATGACCACATGGACAACATCACGGCACTCAGTTCCTGCCCTAAGATGAACCTGCTGGCGTCATCCAGTAATGACGGCACCATCCGCATTTGGAACGAGAAGAACCATTTGTGCAGGTACTCTTATTACTAATGGGTTGATGCAAATTGTATGTTAAATATGCAAATTTATGTTAATTAATTAGTAATTATGCAAATTTATCATTAATTATGTCCATTTATGCATTTTCTGCCAGAGTGATCAGCATGAACACTGTGCCCAGCAGTCTGTGTTTCTGCAGCCAGAGAGGTGACCTCCTCGTTGGTGTCAATAGCCACATTCACCGAATCGACTACAAAGAATGTGAGCACCCGTTGACCTTTGTAATTCACTAACAATTCGTTCCTCTCTACATAGACATGCCGAAAGCGTATCGTTTCAAAATGATTTCGATGAAGTTCCCGGAAACGCCCAAGAAAGACTCCCTACCATACGATGAAAATTTGCTGAAAGCCATGTTGCGCGAAGATGTGAAGCGCCTCCAAGCTGCACGTTCATCCTTCAAGTAAAGCGGACCAGAAATATGTCATCATGACCCAATTTGTCTGTTTTCTCAGATTCACACATTTCATAGAAGTTTTAACAGACGAAGAGAATGCAGAAGCCTTGAGGGAGAAAAGACTGAGGCAAAAGGTGCTCATGAATATCCATTGGACACTAATTATAATACATTATGCTAATTAAGGCTGTTTCCTTACTCAACGCTCGTGACTCTGAGTTAGCGAAGATTCGTGATGGAGAATTAGAAGCAAAAAAAAAACCAAGACCCACAAAAGCCACCAAGCGAGAAGCCTTTGACAAATATCTCTCCATCTTCTACAATCGGGAAAAAGTTGAGGTGGAAATCTAGTTTCCCAGGTTGCCATGGTGATGATTCAATGTTTCACAGCTGCCCCCCGATGATGATAGCCCAGACTACAGTCAGGTCCTACTAGAAAAACCCAAAGGTACAACCTTGACTCCTATGTTCTTGCATTCACTTCTGCCTCCTCACTCTTTTACAGTGGACACATCATACCAAGCGGAGACTGGTCCCGCAGGATTCTTCCCCACTCCCGGACCCCCTCCCCCGGAGACAAACGAGGACGCTGCCCTTTGCCAGAAACTGCGGCAGGGTGGCTTTATTCCGAACTCAGTTCTTGCTCGTCTTCTCTTCCCGAATAAACCGAAAGAGGAGCAGAAAGAAATTGCTGACAGTGTGTGGCGTCCCCCAAAACTCACCAAACAACAGTTGGATTCACTGAATGCAAGAAAAAAGGTTTGGATTTGCTTTTGTGTACATGTATATAAATTACCACTGTGAATATATAACACTAGCTCTGGCTCAGCAGTCTTTTCTTATTGTGAGATTAAAATTATTTAATAAAATTTTTAAATAAAAATTATTTAATGATGTCTGAGCCATGGGTTAAAATGCACGCTAATTTGACTAATTGGATGCATTTGATTAACCACTTGATTGCTTTGAATTACAGTTGTCTTATGACCCTTTTTATGTGAGTTGGTTAATTAGAGGTGTTTTTTATCACTGGTAGTTTGTTTAAATATTTCATTTTATGAGTATAATTATAATTACAGTATAATCTTGATATGTCGAATTTCAAAGGACCGTGAAAATCACTTTGAGTTATAGAGCCTTCGAGACATAGTAACATGGATCATGCAAGTATGGAAAAAAACTGAGTTGAGTTAAGTTTTCTCATCGTATAGCCACAATGACGAGTTCGCGTACAGAGACAAAATGATGTCCCAACGTACACTGCCCTTCGGTCATTAATATACCAAGTGTTAGGGAGTTACTCCGAGAACTGCTAGCTGTCAACTTCAAGAAAGGCGTGAATGACGCTGATTGGACGTTCTGTTCCATCCACATTAAAGCCAGACAGCTTAATCCAATCACAGGCAAAGTTTTAATTTCTAGCATTCAATTATATGCATGAAAACTTTGCATATTTGAGCAACTTCAACATAAAGTTACCCATGGAGATGGAAAGTGACTTTGAGTTATGGAGCTTTTCGAATTCTGGGAGTTCAACATATTATTACAAAATTCAATGTACGGGTATAGGGAGTGACTCGGGGATTTGAAATGGCTTTGAGTTATAGATCAATTCAAGTAATGGGAGTTTGACATATCGATATTATACTGTAGCAAATTTAGTGCAGTACGACCAGCTTTCAAAGTATCTTTTAGCATGTTCTATATACTTTATTTATTTTGATCATGTATTTATTAGATAAAAGCTCTCTTTGTTTTTCTCTGCCAATCAAGTTGAATTTTGTTGATTTTGATTTCTTTTTCTATTTTATTACATGTTAAATGACCCAGTTATAATAATAATAATAATAATAAAAATTAAGAGTAATATTTTCACTATTAAATTTATTCAGGATCAATGCAGTATTTTCTTTATAATTCAAAAGGCTTAACTGTATAGAATTATAATGTTGAGTGTAATTCGCTTAACTTAAAACTAACAATGTTAACTAAAATTAACAATTTTAACGAAATTTAATTTGGTGTTTGTGTGATTGACTGAAATGCTTCTCTCCTTACCCCATGTTCCCTGCGGAAATGATCACCTAATGAATTCTTTTGGTTGTGGAAAATTATGAAATTGTGAGTACCGTAACGCAAATAACTAATTCATTCATAATTCATAACGCTTTAATTATTGAAAAACAAATCAAATCAAATTAATTCCATGATTTAATTGATTTTATAATTATTTTTTGTGCGAATTTTCAGAAAAAACAACGCTTATGGAAAATGCCACACAAATTAACTCAATCGAAACAGGTGATGGATGGGTCGTTTGAAGACAGAACCATTGTTCTGGATTATGATGATGATGGGGAGGAAAAGCAGAAACAGACTGGGACCATCCATGAGGAAGAGGAGGAGGAGGAGGAGGTAGAGGAGGAGGAGGTAGAGGAGGAAGAGGAGGTCAATCATAGCCACCTCAACAACCTCCTCTCAAAAGTTGCAGAGAGGGAACCCGAAACAGAACCAGAGGTATAAGATAAGATAATTAGCTAAACATTTTCATTAACTGACGAGTCTTAATTAATCTCTTTCAGCCAGAACCAGAAGTCGAAGAAACCGAATCGGCAGCGCAGCCGAAATCAATCCTGAAATCATCCGGAGACAAACCAAAAGCGAAAGGAATTTCATTTAAGCCGAAAAAACCGGTGATAAAGTATATCGCCCCCAAACCTGCTTCCCCCCTGACTCCTCCCCCCAAGACACCCACTCCCCCTCCCCCGGTCAAACGTATCCCCACCCCTCCCCCAAAAACTCCATCCCCACCCCCTTCGCCTCTGCCAGGCTTCATCTCACAATTCAAAGGAACGCAGTGGTTTGATAAATACTTCCCCAACTGCAACGAAAAAGTGAGCTTCAGTTTATTCTTTCGTTTTTTCTTGCTTTAATGTAGCACAAGAATGATATTTATACTTGTTCATCTGCTTGACTTAATTCAATTAAGTTACTGTAATTGTTTTTTTTTGGTTTTTTTTCCCGCAGTATTTTCTACCTTGGAACTGATCTGATCGGTTCTAGTTTTTACTGGTCTTGTTTATATATCCACTCTTGTCTTATTTTTAAATTGTTCCTGTTTCATTTTGCATGGCTAGTCCTCGTATTCCCTGTATTGTCTTTTTATCTGATTCATATCCCATATATGTACTTTCCGTTCTTATCTTCTTTTGTCTGTTTTCATCTTCCATTCCCGTCTTCTTTTATATGATGTCTCCATTTCAGACCCTTGCGAAACCATGGTCAGTGTCTGCTTTGGTTGAAATGCTGGCTAAAGTACTGCGCTTTTCCGAATACGTTGAAAGAATCGAAATTCTAAAAGCGCTGAAAATGCTGCAGAGAGAGGTGAGGTTGCTTCAACTATTTGCCTCATTTACTGAAAACCAAATCGACAGGAGGGAATTCCTAATCCTGAGGTTATTCTCAAAGCGCTTTACAGTGTTTTTGGAGCGCACTGCAACCCTCCGTCATGCTTGGACCCCACCCAAAAGACGTTTATCAATGAAGGGATCAAAATGATGCAAACTCTTGGGGTGTATGACAGAGATTTCTACGTGGAACTAATGGTGCAGATACTTGAAGCGGATGCTTCTGTCAGGTATGAAATCTCGCTATATATATCTTGAAATAAAAAGTGGATTTAATATTAATTTCACTCGGTAGAAAAGAGTGTGAGATGTCATTGAAGCTGTCAGGATTGAAGGATCCGCATTCGTGTCTGACAAAGGAGTTGGATTCTTGGGACATTTGGCAAATCAACGAAAGTGACAGAACAAAAGAACTCAGGAAGAAATGCGGGAGTTTCCTAGATAAATGGATGGATAACTTCAAGCACCATGTGGAAGATTCCATTGAGAGGATGAGAAAAGGTCAAGGGGTGACAGGTAGGGTTGATCCAAGCATGGCAAGGGGTGCAATGTCATCATCCAGAAGCATTTTGCGTAAACATGTGAGTTCGGATTTGTGGGAGAAATAATTGTGATGAAGTTTTATTCGAACAGGCAGAAGCTGACCACTCGAATAGGCTAACTGGTATGCTTGATTACTTATTATATATTTAAAATTTATGATGATACATGCGCATGTATTATGCAGTGACCTTTGACCAAGCACCTGATTTGTCAGTTGTGGAAAATGCGACCTACTTAGAAGCGCTGAATTATTACTGTGAAATCACCACAGAGAAACTCCTGGAAGGAATTCGAACAGGAAAATTAGACACGAGTGGAGAGGTCAAGAACACAGTCCTTGTGCTGCCCAAGGTTTCAGCGTGAGAAACCGCTTCAAGTTTATACAATCACTCTTCTATAAGAGCCCACATTTTCAGAAAAACTGCACTAGTCCGTTTGGGTGAAACACATACCAGCAAATGCAGAGCGAATCGTGAAACCTCCTACACCGCAGGTGATTTGCTTCAATACTCACTCTAGATGATCATGGTATTAAAACCCTCTCTGTTTATATAATGATCTGCCTCTAGTTACTTTATAGACCCTTACTTTACTCCTCAATGAACTTTGTTGCAGACCTCCGCCTGCCTCCGGTCACTTCCCGAGGCAAGCAACCTCTTCCCGGCCAATTGTACGGATTCCCTTCGGCCATCAACCTCCCCATGAAGCAGGTTGTGATGAACCCGTTTCCCTGCTCTCTAGATCAGCTGGATGAGTTCTACCATGAGCCTGTGCTACTCACGCTCAAGACCGCTCAGAAATACTTCATTCCAGATCGTTCTGTGGTCACAGCTGATGTTTATTGAAGAAATATTTAAACTCTGGTTGAGATTTCACAATGGCTACATATTATCATGGTTCGTGCTTAGTTTTTATTGATGTATTGGATCAATATCTTATAATTCAGTATTCCATTTGAAAATCTGTGATATGCTTATTCAGCTTCTATTAAATTTCGGAGGGGATTTTTTCTTTGGAATTTCATATGTTGAGTATTCTGAGGACCACATGAAGTATTGGTATTTGGACTGTTACTTGTTATCGATTGTTTCTGAATAAACATTTGTTTGTTTTATGCATTTGGATTATTTTTTGTTCTAGTAAAAAAAAAAATAATTGTTCCAGCAACAAAACAACAAGCAAACAAAAAACCTACCAATACTAATGTGTGTTGCCTAATAATAATCTATATTCGTTGGCATACAGACTGATACAGTGAAGCCATCGGCATGCAGGGCTCCATTTTACCTTTTGGTTCAAGTATATACACCATACTGATTTAACGCACGTAACTTGGTGATTATTAATTTCGGTTTAAATGGTTTCCTCTTTAAAAAAACAACAGCTTTATCAATAATATATACTCTCTGTATGCTGATGAATCATAACGCTCTTATAGAGGTGTCAAAATCGGCTTTCCGTAACATACTCAAAATGAAAAATAAGAGCATCGTCTGCTCAAGATGAGCTATAAATTGCTAGATAGGTTCAGTCTATTAAAGTGTGATCCTCGCTCCATTGATCAGGTTCCTCTCCAAATAAACTAATTCTGCCAGAACATCGTACATAACTTTTAAGAAGTTTTATTATTTATTTTATTTTATTTCCAATCAATGGTATAGTTATCAACAAATTTGTAAATCAAGAAGAAATCAAAATAACTCCAATATGGCGGACATTTTGCTCAAGAAAAAACGTCGACTTGTCTATAGTTAAAGTCGTTGGTTATTATGTAATGTTATATAAGGTGGATATATAAGACCAATCTTGTGTTTGTATTTAAACATGACATTGACATGTGGCAGTTTAAACTGTGCAAGTTTCTTAAGATAATATCACTGACATTGAGTCTGTGACCTGCTCACTCTGATCTCGGCAATTCGTCATTCAACTTTCAAGCGCTACACAGTTTACCACTGCTTACAGTTACAGTAACAGTAGCTGGCATACTACAGCGAGACCCAGAGGTACGCAGACCTCACCCGATTTGTCTGTGCTACAGTAACAGTATCTATAACTTCGACGCGTTCAACAAGATCGTGCAACGGTGCTGCACTTCAAAACGGACTGCATGATCACCTGATCACTGGTTTAATTGGAAGCTGAGGTAGGATCAATATATTATATATAATATTATATTATTTTGAATTTAAATGAATGTAATGACTATAGAAATACTAGCTACATTGGCATTATATTATAGTCTCCTACTACTCCTACATGTTGATCGGTGTTAGTATTATGTAGCTCCCCATGGGAAGCGGTATTATATATATTATATATATAATAGGCATTATAGTAGCTATAGTATTTAAGATAAGTGTTAGGTGCGTGCATTATTCCGCGGTTAGGCCCTAACCGTGGAATAACGCACCTAACCTAACCAAGGGTTACTTATGTATATGTGTATCTCGATCTACCTAGCTGATTGACATGTACATAGATTCTAGCTACAGCGAGACGTCGGGGGTACACAGACCTCGCCTGATATATCTGTGCTAATCTCTATCTATCCAGCGTTTCTGTATTATGCCGCATTTTGCCAAACGCTCTTTTTAGTCAAATTAATGTATAATTAAGCCAGTACAATGACACCAAAATCAGCCAAAGTTCAACTTCAACACACATATATACTTTTAAAGAAATTTCCATTGCATAATCGCCATTCGCTTGCATTCAAACACTGCTGTTGCTGATACTGATTTTGACCAAATCTAGACAAAAATTATCAAATTTGGCTTCGGGTAATCTAGTTGAACAGTTCATGAATACAGTCAGTACGTGGTATTTTTCAAACAAAACCTCGCTCATCGATCGAGTACAGAGATGCTTAATTTGGTCTGTGATGTCCAGAACCCTCTCTAGCACCCTTCGTCATTGTGTTGGTTGAAATTGGAATTTTCATCAACGTAATTGATATTCGAGACCCTCAACCTTGAAAATTGCTTCATAGCACACAGATGAAGTTTTCTGTTAGAAGCAGAGAAACATAATACATTTTAGAGCCATATGTTGACTATCTTCATCAGTGCATTGCCATTCAATGATGCAATGCATTCTTATACCAACTGAGTTAAAAAGTGCATTCACATTTTGCAGGGTGTTTAGTTGCAAAAAAAGCAGTTTCATCTGCGTAAATATTTACCTGATATGGCAGGTCATTGGCATAACAAATAGTGGGCCAACATTCAACAACAGCTCCTTAATGCACAGGACAGAGCTGTTATCTAAAAGTGCTACGATAAAATTTTATAAAAATCAAGGACACTGCATGTCCTGGCTGCACTGGAATCGATCTATTAAAAGTATGTGCTGGTAATAATATAAATATAAAAGCAAGTACATTAAGAAAGAACTCGTTTTTTTGGACCCTCTGTCGCCGGGGGGAGGGGGGATTTCTATCGTCTCTCAGCAGGAGGGGTGTCTGTTCCGATCAACCCTAATTCTTGATTCAGTGAGTGAACGGTTCCCTCGGGTGTGTGTGGTTCGAGATGTTCTGTTCTGAGATCAGCAAATGATTCATCAGAGATGTTCGTATTTAGTTGGAGTTATCATCAGGTGTGCCCTGGTCACTCTGGTGGCTTTTTTGTGACTCTGTATATTATATTATAACTATTTATAAGATCTTGATTGTGTGTACTGTTGCATACAGATTCATTAGGTCAACCCATCAAGTGCTGCACTGTCAATATGGGAAAGCTAGACTTTATGGGTTGACAGCAACAATGTTTGACTTCTCATCACTTGTACGCATTCATGGCAACGACCGTCAAGCGGGTTTCTTAAAATCATATTATAAGTCAAGTATGCAGTACAATTTATAAGCCTGGGATGTTCGATTGAAATCATTGCTTTGGTTGGCCAAGGTATGTACATAATTGTATTATGTAACCCTGTCCACTTGGCAATCATTCTCTCTGCTTCCATAATTATATTATAGAAATTGAGGCAAATTAATTACCATAAATTTCTTGCTTTAAAATGGTGAAATACTGGTATAGAGCTCGAGACAATTAAGGAGTCTGAAAATGAGATGATTGAAAACAAGAATTAGATTGGCATAAATTGTATATTGTATGTGAACCATCTCATATATGGATTTATTAGTTTTTCTCTCCTAATTTTGAATTCCGGCTTCATATGTTATATTATGAATTTATGATGATATGCTGGTGCGTTCTCTTGAGGCGCATATCTGAGGCCCCTATCGTGATATATTTTCATTTCAGGTGCATAGTCATCTGCCGGCAGAATATCTTTCTGTCTGATTACTCATTCTGCTCAACAGACGCCAGAATCAACTCAGAAATAACCGTGCTAATTTAATCCGTGGAAACCTAAGGTAAAAGCGAACCTGCTAATGAATCCATTTGACACTTCAATTCAATTCAATTCAATTCCAGTTTTTTGCCATGATTGTGTTTTCGTGGGATGAGAATAACCTTCTCATTTGCGCTATCGTAACCATAGTGATGCAGTTTTTCTTTTATATAATCACTTGTACATGCAAGTTTGACAAAGTTACTGATTTCGCCGGAGGTACCAACTTTGTTATACTTGCTCTTCTGACATTTTTCCTTGGAGGGGTAAGTGCACGGTGTTTCTCTTGGAATACTTTGTGCATTCTCCTCATAGGCCTACTCAGGGCGTCAAATTCTGGTGACGGTTCTGGTTTGCGCGTGGGGAGCGCGTATCTCAGGCTACCTCTTGTTCCGAATCATAAAAACTGGGACTGACGACAGATTTGATGACAAGCGCAATAGTCCCCTCCGATTGGCTGGTTTCTGGACTTTCCAGGTTTGTCAATTTGATTGTTTGATTTTAATTATATTTAATTGCATATTATCTTTAGGCATTCTGGGTTTTTGTTGTGAGCCTTGGAGTGATATTCATTAATGCCCCGGGAAATGCAGAGAATATTATAATCAACAATAAGAGCTCTCTCATGACTCCCTGGGTGAGTTACTTCCTCTACTCTCTGAGGATCTCTCTCAACTACCTCTAAATCACACAGGATATTGTTGGTGTCATCCTTTTCGGTCTTGGGTTGCTGTGTGAAACGGTCGCTGATTTCCAGAAATACTTCTTCCGTTCTAATCCAGATAACCATGGAAAATTCTGTAACACAGGTCAGTAGGACGGCAATGGTGACGACTGAGCTCACTAATCTCCTCCAGGTCTGTGGAGCGTCTCCCGTCACCCGAATTACTTTGGAGAGATTGTACTCTGGTGGGGAATCTTCGCGATTGGTTGCAGCGTGTTCACGTCTGGACAATGGACAGCCGTTCTGAGCCCCCTGTTCACAATGACCATCCTCCTCTTCCTTAGCGGACTACCCCTCCTCGAGAAAAACTCCGACGGTCGACACGGCAGGTAAAGCCTGCGATCCCCTGATGCTCTCTTGGTATGCTCACTCTTATTATTACCCCTGTAGTAAATTGGAGTACCGGGACTACAAGGACTCTGTGCCCATCCTTATCCCCTTCTGTCCTCCCCTCTTCCGCAAATTCCCTGCTTTCCTCAAGGCCGTCTTCTGCTGTGAGTGGCCGCTGTACAACCATCTGTCTCAGGAAGAAGAGGAGGCGATTTCGGGCAAGGAATCCTCAGGTAACCATGGCAACGAAGGTGGCAGCTCAGACCCTGCACTGGTTTAACCTTTTCTCGTACTAACATTTTATTTGATTTCTTTTTCTCAAACTGGTGGGTTGTTATATTTTCAATTGTTTTTTAAAGCAATCTTATTTTATTCTTCAATGAACACATCAGTGGGTGTATGTATCCTTCTTTTTGTCTTTTTTACATTTTCTTTATGTTGCACTAATAATAATATCTCACCAATGCCAGACTCTCAAATGATCTTCAAACAAAACTCAATTTCAATGATCAGTATTTGATTAATTAGGATATTTCACAGATGATTTAAATATATTTAATAATTTTTGCAAATATTTCTTTACAGAATATCAGACTTTTGATGCTAGCGGAAGTTACCGTGCTTAACATGCATTATAGTATGGATTTTTATTTACTGTTATTTTTTTCATGTGCCTTGAAATATTGTACATAATTAATTTATACTTTTTTTCCTTACATCAAAGTATGATTTGTTTTGAATCTTTTATAAATTATAAAAGAGTTATTTTTGTATTACAGTAAATGATATACTCATGATTATTCCTTTTGTTACTCACAAATGAAAACATTTTGACTAGTTAGCCATATTCTACGGAGGAATATTCACATTTGTATTCAGTTTATAGAGAGCCTCGCTGGTCCAACAAATATTTGTATTACTGTATCAGAAATATGTAAAACAAAAGAGTGGAATATTCAATGTGAATCAGCATTTCCATTAATATTTTTATTTTTATAAATATTTTATATATTGTTTGTATTTGTATTACAGTAAATAAAATGTTGTTAGTTTTATTCAACTGCTTATAATTTTATCTTTATTATTAGTACAGAATGTTACTAGTACAGTGTAGTCAGAACTGGCATTATAATTATTAGTCAGTTAAAATTCAAACTTGGTGCTGCACTGGTTTTTAATGCACGACTCTGATGCACCAAATATCCTAGCCGACCTAAATTCATCTCTTTGCAGTATTTGTTTCTCTCTTGCATTTCATCAGAAGCCGAACTCATTCATTAGACGGCCCTTCTTCTGTTCCAGTTTCGATTATTCTGACTGTCCTGTGTGCCTGAGCGGCGACCACATGGCCGCATTCAGAGATAAATCAGGATAGAAGGAGCACAATGCACATTGTTTAAAACCACGTGTTGATCACGATCGATGTATACAAACATTGCAATTGCAAACAATATACAATTTCTTTGATCTAATATAAAATTTCGTGTAAATATCCATTCATGTACAAGCGGCACTTCTGTTTTTTATTGGGTTTGGAAATAATTAAATCTCGATCACATAATTATTATAATTATGGCTCATATTATCTCAATAACATGATGGTGGCTACCATACCACGAGTCAATAAATCAACATCCGGTCACGTGTGCTAGGACAACGATGGATGTGTGTGTCTGTAATACGTATTATACGCACTTAACCACGTAAGGCAAGCCACGAATTCGCGACCTCCGGAGTTGCACTGTATCTGGCACAGCGCCGAAACCCTCTTCACGAACGCAGATCTGCAGAAGCCACAAACACTGCGGCAGATTCCGTTGTGCCCTATGTGCACTAGGCTGGACTGGCGCATGCGCACGGCGTTCAGGAGAGGCGAGTTCAGTAGGATGACGATGACCACAGCCATCCAAGCAGACATGACGCAGATCGAGGAAGAGTGGTCGGAACTGAAAGGAAATTGTAGATTGATTGATTGCCAAGGTCACACTTGAAACATTACTTGCACGTATATTGAATAAAAAATTTAAGTATCGATCTATATCCAATTAATATTGTATAAAAGTTCGGATAATTATTGTTCAAGTCGATCCATACGACTTTAATGCCCAAATTCCACGAACAATTCCGCCAGTTGATAAATTTGCAGCACAGCATCAAACTAAAAAATGTACGAAATGTACAAATACACAATTAATGCGTCTAGAATATAAGCAAAAGTTGGTACAGTTACCTGGTGAAGTGTCGTCGACAAAAAGAAGTGATCCAAATGTACAGGTGGCGTTATATGCATGCATGCTCGCCAATTAAACGTTTCTATATTCCACTTTGCATTGTGAAGATCCGGAAACAAGCAGACTTTGACACCTGGTGACCAACATCATGACTCAATTGACGACAGATGAGGTTCACAGGTACGCCCACTTCAAGTAGGGGCCTGGGTGAGCGATTATCAGGTTAAAAGTATGTACTGGGCTGTACCAAGTAATCCTTTCTTCAGGTGTGGTAGCCATTTACGGACGTAGGCCAGGAGTCCCAGACATCTATAATATGCATGCGTACAAAGCCACTGTCACTTTGTCACTGTCACGATTCGATTCCGACGTGAAGGCAATTAGCGGGATTAATGTAGTCAGTCACTTTGTCGATGTAATGGATTTTAGCATCACCTATAAATTATGCCTAATTATGTTTCACCTTTGAGTCAGCTCATTTTATAGGTTCGCCTGTCGATCTGGTATCGTGTGTTCATTTTTAATTAATACATGAATTTGAATAAATGAAAATAAATGTTTCGCTGGTTGTTATATGAATATTGTTTGATGTTAGAAAAATAAGTAGCAGTGTTGAATATTTATAATGGGCATTAATTGTTATAGGAATTTGAACAAGGTAGGCCTATATCGACGATACTTGTACAAGAAACCTGTTTTCTTCTTCAAACTGTTATATCGCGAATTAGGCGAAATCGAAACAAAAGTCAGTCGAAGCCCGTAGACAATATAGATCTTTTTACGGAGAATTCCAAAAAGGAAAGGGGGAAAAAATGATCAAGTGTCGCGAAAGCAATTATAGATGTGATCAAGGAATTTTTTAATACTTTAATAATGAGCTAAGCCAGCGATATTAACCGGGGTGGGAGTTGGGCTTCACACATACTTCAGTTGATCAGCTTAAAGCCGCCGTTGTCACTCCACTGTTGAAGAGGCCGACCCTAGACCCTGAAATGTACAAGAACTACCGACCAGTCTCCGATTTATCGTAGGCTATGTGTCGAAACTCATCGAGCGGGTTGTGGCTGAGAGACTGAAGGAGCAGTGCGTATTGAACAACATCCAAACAAAAGAGCAGTGTGGTTATATTCAATACATTTCGGTTTTAGCTTCTTTTGAAACTAGAATTGCATCTATAGTGATAGTCACATAGTGTTGCGTCTTCAAGAGTCAGAGCCCTCGCAATGTGGCGGGTGCGTCAATGGAGCCAGTTACCCATTGTTATCCTTGTCACCAGGGATGCCAGCCTTGGTAACATCTTGTCACATTATTGTGGAATTCATTACATATCAAAACGTTCAACATTGTGGCGACAACCAATTGAGCGAACAGTAAATATAGGTGCGATCACCTCTGATCAAGCTTCCTTGACTCAGGCAATGTTTCTACGCCACAAATGAATAACTGCAATGACTCACTCAAATTTGTCGCACTCCAGCGGACAAGATAATCTGTTACTAATATTATAGTAATTAAATTAGTATGAAACAGCTTTCAAGGTGACTTTAGCTATTAAATGGCTTTGTGTTGAAGGTAAGGGATACAACATTACCGATTAGGGCATTTTCTGCTACAGTCTTCATAGAAAACTAAATTGTGAGCCTTCTGGGGGCCGGATTTCATTGAAACTCAAAGAAGGGCCGCGGGTATGACCCAGAGCCAGATGCCGACCCCTGGATTAGACAATAGCAATTGTAGGGGGTGTGAAGGGATGTTTATTACGATTGGTACAACTTTATATTAGCTTGGATTGGCTGCTTGCTTCAATTATCGATCTTTATTTTTCAACTTGCGCATGTCCTCTCTCGGCCAAGATGGAGTAAGGGTCTATCCACCTATCCTGTTCCTTGTCACCTTGAGAATGTATTTGTGACCGCTGGAGATTTCGGTGAGTGGCCCAATCAGGTCAATCCCGATTTGGAACAGACAGCGCATTTCTGTCAGGACATAATTACAGTGTACCGAACTAAAATTCACCATTGGTACTGGCGTTGTTGGCACATAGATATTCATCATGGGTAGTGTTTTTAGCTTGACCTGTGGGGTATTCCTTTAAATCGACACAATCATGTGGCGACAAAATCCCTAATTGAGTTGACCATATTTGGCCACCATAAACGTCATCGAACTTTGTCGTACGTTTTATCCCGTCCAAGATGACCTCCTGTAGTAATGTGAATAAGGTATATACGTACAACGACGCACGTGTGGAAGCGTAAACTATCTTCTTATTCAAATGCAGTTATACTTCCTTTTGTTGAGTGAATTTCATGTAAAATTATCTCTCATCAATCATTACACGACGCCACTGCTCTGCCTCTTGAACACCCACCCCCTCCCCCCATTAATGCACTCGTACTTGGTTGGCAGTTGGCAGAAACTTCATTTCTAATCCACCTGACACGTGGTTCCTATGTAGTGGAAAACACCTCCTTGTAATTCAAAAAGAAAACAGATCTATAAATTGAACCATGAGAAGGAGGAGAAAAAATAGTACAGCATTACTTCTCCCTATATGAATCATCTAATGGAATGGCAGGAAGCGGAAGGTTGCTCGCGTTCTCAAAGCTGTGATGCTTCCTTAGTAGGACTTAATTAGTTGTCAACAAATTTCGGGTGTCCCTCAACTCAGGAGTGTTCGATCTTTCCTCGTGATTGCATCTGAACTTGTTCCAACATTACTAATATATGTTTTCATGTATCTGATTATAAATAAAATGGATAGAGGACAGGTCAAGCACCACGTCATACTGCATGCATAAATAATAATATTCGTACGATACAACATTGAAGGAGTCCATGCCAAATTCCCAATCACGAAAGAGTAAAAACAAAACATAAAAACTCTTGGCGGGTGTATCAAATGTACGGTCCAGGAAATGAAGTCCCATTCTGTCCAAATTAAGAAATAAACGAAATATACAAAAAATAATTATGTGGAGATGTGATTCGAAACCTAATCTCTCCACTTCTAAACCACACTATGTTGGGCCCTACGCCATATGAGACGGCTGACAGATGGCTCAAATTTTGTGAGTGATATGCTTCACAAGCATACAAGACTATAATATTAGTTTATTACCATCTGGACTATTAAGCAGAATGCCGTCTGAATATTCTCATATACAGATCTGAGATCGCCGCTGACGAATAGGCTACCGGACTATGTGTCCTGTGTTTGCTGTAACATATAGTGTATACTCCCCCGGGATAGCTAGTCCTAGCTTCAACCACATATAATATAATTATTAGACATGGTTAGGATAGGTTGTCCTACTAGGACTACTATTTCCAGGTGAATTGCTGGGAATAATAGTCCTGGGACTACCTTTTTAGTAGGACTATACACACTGTTACACCGGTCTGCTTCGCCATTTCATGCATAATGCATTACGAAGGTCATTGTTGCCTTTCCACGGGTCATTCCCTAATCGGAATTGATTCATAACGGCTTCCGATGAGTCATAATGTAGCTCCTTAGTGTATTTCCCCATGAATTTTGTACATCCTTTCATGATCAATCATTTAATCATTCCTCCTACGGGCAATTTACGCGAATTGAAGCAAAAAGCTTTTTGTCATATGTCATTCCAGATAATCTGAGCTGCATGCATATTCATAATCATAATATATGCATATTCATAATCATAATATATGCATATTCATAATGACCCCATTGGCACACGTCCCACATAAGGATGCAAACACATGTACTGCACAAAATCCATCTTCTTAAAAGATAACTTAAGTGAATCACTGATAATGCCGTCTCTCAGCCCCTGACATCACAATGTTTCTCCTGGTTATTGGAACCATCAAATGTACACGAACTCAACTCGTCGCCAGGGAACATACAAGCGAGGGAAACCGGGTAGACGCACCTGTTCAAACGAGCACAAATATCCATCGCTGTCCAACCAGGTACCACATTCGGACACTTTCTGTCTGAATTTCATACATGTGTATCAGAGAGCATTCAATTGAATGAGAAGTATAACTATATATATATATATATATATATATATATATATTTCACACAAAAAATATATGTAAATAAACCACTTTTTATTCTGGATAAAAAAAAAATAATAAACAAAAAGAAAACATTCAGAAAATACAAAAACATAATCTTTGAGGTAAACAGTAGGAAAAAACACAACTCAAAAATCTTACCTATAATAAAAATTGAACGCTAATCAATGCAATAATGATGATCTCACATTAAAGTAAATGTTATCAAAAATAAGCAGAAAATTTGCAAGTAGGCAATGTCATTTGGTCGAAGAGGGTACGCTAGTCATGTGCTGATCCACATGCTTCTTCAACTGATGCGGATCAGTGAACTCTCGTCCACAGAAGCGGCATTCCTCATTTGCATACGCCTCATTTGCATACGCTGCCCTCAAATCAGCAGCTTCATCTTCCGCGATGTCCAGTTGCGGCAAGGGGACGCTAGTTGCTGGCTCCGGATTCATGTCAGACCCTGGCAGGTTGAAGTGGATCTTCATGTGTTGGTTGAGCAGGTGCTGCTTGGAGACGCTGTAATCGCAGAACTGACACTTGAGTTCACTTTTCAGAAGATGAAACTTGAGGTGCGACAGGAGCATGTCTCGCCTGGCGTTGCTGTAGGGGCAGCGGTCGCAGCGGAACTGCTTCTTCGGCTCCTCAAACTCAGAAGAGTTTTCATACAGCTGGGGGACTTCCTTGATTGGCTCTGGTTGGCCGCCATACTCTGGGTCAAAGTTCGCGGCGGCTGCAACATCGGCTGGAATTGTGGGAAGTCGGTGGAGATTGGATATTGATTGCACGCTGAGGAGGTTCGGGTTGGGCGAGAGGTGCAGCTTCTGGTGCTGCAGTAGGAGATGGTATCCAGGAACACTGAGAAAGAAAGTTCAATCAGTACGCAAAATGATTAATCAGCCGTGATCCCACCTGTAGTCGCAGAATTCGCAGGCGTACTTCTGAGAGGAACCGTGCAGCAAGCAGTGCTTCTCAAACTGACCTTTCTTCATCGTGGCGTAGGGACACTTCTCGCAACACCATTTCTTGTAAATGGCTCGCTCCAAAACGTGTTCCTCGGTTTTGTCGTTGTACTTGATGTAGTAGTCTGTCTTCTGAGGCAGTTTCTCCATGTCAAATTGGGAAGTGAGGTCACGAGAGTACACTTGCTTCTCAGGAAGGACGACATCCTCCTCCACCTCATCGTCTTCAGCGCCCTCCTCCTTCTCGATGTCGTTGACCTGATCCACCCCAGGAACATACTGCTGGGCGTGGACTCTCATGTGCATGTTGAGCAGCCCTTTGTTGCCCACGGAGTACGAGCAGTGGTGACAGTGGAACACTTCTTTGTCACCCTTCTCGCGCTTCTCGTGCATCTTCTCATGCATATGCAGACACGCCAAGCGCACGTTAGAGTACGGACAGAACCGGCACTTGTGCATCTTCCGGAAGGGTCCAGAGCTCAGTATGCGACCTTGGTTGCCAATGACAACGCCCGGCATGAAAGCAGAGGTGGGAAGATCAGAGTTGGTCGTGTCGTTGATCTTGCAAGGTGTGACTGGCACGCTAGCCACGCGCGATGCAATCACCTGTCGCTTCAAGCGCGCCATCTCGACCGCATCATCGACGGCATATTCTGACGAATACACCGATTTAAACGGAGATCCCAACGCCGCCGGCAGTTGAGGCAAATCCTGCTTGGAGGAGGAGGCGAGCATCTCCGGTCGGTGCTGCATCAAATATGCCTGGCTGTGGCACTGGGCGTGGCTAGCCAGGCTCTTCTTGGAGGTCAGCCAGCAGGCGCACTGTGGACACTTTAGGCGCCCCTGTCGAGGGCGGTGTAGCTGCTTGTGGTACATGAAGGCGTTGGCGCTGAAGGTGACGGTGGGGCACTTGTCGCAGAGGAAGCGTTTCTTCTCGTCTGCACTTGGCTGCCGAGTGAGCGTGATCTTCAACGGAGAGTGGCTGTCCTTCTCGTGAGTTTTCTCATGTTGCCTCAGCAGACGATTGGCGTTCAGGTAATACGGACAGTACTTGCATTTGAACGGCTTTGAAGGATCCGGCACGTGGTTCTTGAGGTGCAGGTACATGTAGCTCTGCCCTGAGGTGAACGGACAAACGTTGCACTGGAAAAGCTTCTTGCCTCCCTCTCTCATGGGGATCTGCGTCATCCCCGGGGCTGCCGCCTCCTCTTTCTCAGCCGCCACTGCTTCAGCTGGTTTCTTCCCAGAATGCTTCAAAGGCTCGGTTGATCTCCACCAGAGATGCACTTCCACTGCTCACCCGCATCGTTCGTCTTCAGAAGATTTGGTTCAACAATGAAGCGTTGAACTTTCTTTACTTTCTTGTGAACAGTCTTCACATGACGGAAACACGAAGCGCGGTATTTGTGCCTGCGGCCACAAATCTTGCAGCTGAAGACGACAGAATCTGGGGTGCAGCGTCTCATGTGGTCCAAGAGAAGCACTTTGACCGCACTTGTGAAAGTGCACTTGCAACATTTCCAGCGACTACCTCCACTCGACTGATCAACAATAACAACTCTCGCTGGCATCCCGGGATGTTTGATGCGTTTGTGTCTAATGACGGCTGTGCGGAATTTCGATTGATATTGACACTGGCTGCAACGGAAGCTTCGCATCTTGGTAGATTCAACAGTTTTGCTGGTCTTCTTCGCTGTTTTTTGCTTTCCGTAAAAGGTTCCTTGCTGAATGGTCCAATCCTCCTCCTTTTTCTCCTCCTCTTCTTCCTTTTTCTTTTCTTTCTTCTCCTCTTTTTTTTCTTCTTGCTTCACTGCCTTTGGAGTTGTTGATCCTCGAATGTTGCCTCCCCGTAGGAAGACCTCATGGAAGGTGTTCATGGCTTCCTCGTCAGTCATTTCAATGACCTCTGCCGTTCCGTGAGTGCTGCGAATGTGCTTATTCAGGTCCCAGCGCCAGTTGGAGCGTTTGCCACAAGCGGCGCACTTGAACTTGCGAAACATTCCCTTCTTGCTCGCTTTATCTACAGCCCTCTCGATGCGTGGGGTCGTGACCTTGGGACTCGGCTTCTTCTCTGGAACACCATTGGGGTAGGTGGCATCCAGGTAGCCCTGCAGCGACTCCCTCGCCTCTTCCTCGCTCAGTTCAAGGACCCCAGCGATGGGGTCAACGCCCTCGTGTGCCTCCTTGATGTGCTTCCGGATGTCGTAGACCCAGTTGGAACGCCTGCCACACGTCACGCATTGATAGCGCCGCAGGTTGCTGTGTTTCTGCATGTGTTGCTTCAGAGCGGCTGGGTGGTAATCTCCAGAACACACGGGGCACTTGACACGCACCCTGGATTCATCCTCCCTCTCTTGCCCTCCCTCCTCCCCACCTCCTTTCACAGGACTCAGCTCCCAGCTTCCCCCCAGGTAACATGACTCCATGGTCTTGGCAGGACTGATGTTGTTGTTCTCTTCCACTTCATCCACAAACGCCGTCAGTGATGCCATTGCGCTATCGTTGCTGTTGGCCGGTTGGTAGGTCTGCTCCACCATCTCCTTGAGGTCTCCAAACTGCTCAACCTCATCGAGATGCTTCCTCTGCAAATGCTTGCGCATATCACCCTTCCACTGTGAAGTGTACTCGCAGCACATGCAGTGGTACGACTTGTCTCTCCCGTGCGACGCCACATGGCGCTGCAACTCACTCTTGGAGTTGGCAGTGTGGCCGCACGACTGGCACTTGTGCTCTGTCTGCGTTACAACCGAGCCCACGTCCAGGCCGTGGTGCTTGGTCGACACCCGGTGGTAGTTCTCCAGGTGATCATCCAACTCCTCCTGCGTGGAGTAGTTCAGTCCACAGTACATGCAGATCTTGTGCTCGCAGAGATGTGACTGCATCTCATCCGCTGTCTTGGCTGTATAGTCGCAGTAGGGACACGGGTAGTCAGCCGTAGCAGAGAGGTCCAGGGGCCCCTCCTCCTCACTCGTCTCCTGCTCTTTCTTCAGACTGAAATCCAGCGCTTGGTTCTGCTGGTCGCTTCCGTGCCTGTCTTCAATGTGCTCATAGAGCTCCTTCGATCGCCTGAACTTGATGTGGCATACGGGGCAAGCGACCGTGTGTGACATCATTGTATGACGGTGCAGTTCAGCGCCGCATGAGAATGAAGCCCCGCATTCTTCACAGGTGACATCTCCTCCATCAGAGGGGCGTGGTCGTTTGACTGGGATCGATTTGCGAGCTGTTTGAGGACGCCTCGGCTTCTCTTGGTCGCCGTCTTTGTGATACTGAGCTTTGTGCCGCATGATCACAATTTCTGACGTGCTAGCGTAGCTGCACAGGGGGCACTTGTAGGGTGCGTACAGCGTGTCATGTCGACTTCTGTGCCGCTGCATGTTGCGTCTGACCCCTGTCTTGTAGCCGCACTCTCCGCACTCCAGCAGCTGGCGCTGGTTGTGCTTGGTTTTGTGCAGGCACCACTCGACTTTCTTGTCCGTCTTGAAGCTGCACTGGGAGCACTTGTAGATCTGGCGCTGCTGGTGCTTCACTTTGATGTGTTGCGCCACCTTCCAGCGCACGCTGTTGGAGAAGCCGCACGTGCGACACAAGGCCAACTGGACCCCGCCCGGTCCCTGTTTCCAAGCAATCCCATTGACGTCCTGTTTCTTACCCTTTTTCGCTTCACTCTTCTCCTCTTCGTTGAGTTTGAACAAGATTTCGCTATCATCATCAGCTGTGTGGTACAGGTGTTCCTTGAGGGGTGTCAGGATTCCCCCATTGTCATCCAGCGAAGCAATGTCATCGATGGGAAGAGGGTGCTTGTGGACCTGGCGTCTGTGTCGAAAGACTTTATTCTTGTGCTTGGAGGCATATTCGCATGTGTTGCAGACGTAGATCTGAAAGCGTTCGTTGTGTGTCGTCTTCAAGTGAAGCAGGAACTGACGAGACTGGTTCGAGGCGAGGCCGCACCGCTCACAAAAGTAGTTCCGGCTGACACGTGGAGCAGGCAGTTTGCTGCCTTCTTCGTTGGTTGAATTTTTTTTGCAGTGTTTGCTGTGCCGGTCAAAAAGGACACGATTGCGCGTGGAGAATGAGCAATCGCTGCAGATGAGTAGTGCCCCTTGGCTACGGCCATAGGGGAACTTCACCAACAGAGACATCTGGCGAGAGAAGAGGGAAGGGAATCATTAAGAGAAATAAGGCGGGAAACCAGTACCTTAATTAGAGGGAAGATGAAACCATCAGATGTTGAGAATTTTCTTCATGAAGAACCTGGAAAATAAGGCTTTGAAATCAAAATCGATCGAATAATTGCTACTATGTATTAGCATCAACTCTCTATAACTAATCAGCAATAACTTGAATAAGCCAAGATTTGCACTCTACAAGCATGAGGGTAAGGGCGTTATGATCGCCGTCGAAACAGAGAGGAATCATGGAGTTGGCCAGAATCATAACGCACTGCTGCACGTGCTGCCGCTGCTGTTGAAACGCGATTCTGCGAAGCGCCATCAATACGTGCTTTTAACGTTATGACATGTAGACCTCTTGTAACGGTAGCATCCAGCCGCGAATGTGAAGGGAATCTACTTAGACTCAACTGATTCACCAGAGAAGTCTGAAGATGCGGGATTTGCGGTTGCCAGCCCTGGTCACAAGTAGACGGATGGGATGAAGAGCCAACACAGCCAAGACGATTCATTAATCATTATTGATCAGAAATGACATGTCTCCTGTATCATTTCTCACGTGTTGAAGTTATCAGCGTCTCTCTCAACACAGACGTTATAATGAACTGACGCCAAAGTGGCAAACAAAGAAGGATGGTCTATCAATGCTCCGAATATACCTGAAGTGTGTGTGTGCATGCCAAGCAACTTTTAAAGGTAGCAATCATGTGTTTCCAAAGAACCAATACACCGAGGGACCGTATCTCTGTTAATATATACATTTTAGTGATTACTGATGATTAACTACAGCGTCTCTTGTCAGCGCCAATCAGTGCGCAGTAATCTTGGCGATTATCTTAGAACTTAGCTGATACATTTGTCCTTCAAAATGAGCTCATGCCCAGGCGCACGCGCGACCAACGTTGACATGATTCGGCAGCTGATCTTTTAAGATGTCAAAACTTGCAGCGAACGCTTTCTTTTTAACAACGTCTCAACCGGGGATCAACAAACGTGAGAGCCAGCGCAGGTCGTGTTGTTGCCTGAGGTTACCACTTGTCCACTGGAGCGGAGAATTCGTGGAATGTACGCGATATGCAAATAACGGGCATGCGGGAGGCTAGCGGCCGCAAATGGCAATGGTTGGTTGGCAATGACAAGAACTCGCGATAACACGGCCCTCTGCCGGCGCGATCATTGCAGTCAGATTTATCGTGTGTCCTTGGCGGCTATTTATAGCCACCGAATCGACCAACAAATCGAGCAACGCAATTCTTGAGTCCTTTATTGATATGGCTTTGGGCCTCTGGGGTTTAGAGTTCGTTGTGTAAACACCTAAATCTTTCTCAGCAAATTCCGCGAAATTTGTCAGAATATGCGGCACCAAAGTTTCCAACATTCACATTTTGAGGGGGGGGGACGATGCTCTCGCAAAAAAAAAATCTTAAGACGAACTAAGTTCGGAACAGAGTTAGCGAGTACTGTGAGTGCGTCATGCCGCTGTGGTCTCGGTGCAAACGCCATAAAAACCAATTTTGAGCCCAACTTCACAGAGATGGCTTGTGTGCCGCAGCAGATGATGGCGCGTCTGCGGAATGCATTTGCGCCGCGCGTAGCAAGCGAACGACGCTTGCATACGACGACCATTCCGCCTGCAGTACTTTTGCATGCAGCGAAAAAGGGGGCGGATCCATGTGCATAGTTCGCTGAAGAGGTTTAGAGCACCTGAGTCGACCGTGATCAACAACCATTGCGCTAGGCTCGCAGCAACGATGCATGGGGAAAATTTAGCACACTCATAAATATTGCAATATACATGCATATCTGAGCATATACTTGGCACTAGGTATTCAAATGACTCACCCTGCAATTGTCAGAAGGGACTCAAATTTCATCCCCTCATTCCAGTTGATTTTGGCGTCTAGCTTAGTAATTAACCGTTTTAACACCCGCATAACAATAATGAACGCAAAGTGAGGCGGGCAACAGTTATAACTCAGTTTCCCCACGCTTCCGTGTGAAAGTGATGACTCTGAAATTCTTATTTCCAACCCGCGTCCTTCGTTAGCGAAATCGATAGGCGAAAGTTCAGAGCGTCGAGTGAACACATTTTGTCGAAATACAACATCGATTTTAGGAAACAAATTCAAAACGAGGGAGTGTATATAGAGGCGGAAATCTATAAAAGCATGCTTTCAATGAACATTCGACCAACAAATTTCATATTACTTCCTGTGATTGTATGGGGATTGCGTTAACTTCACTAATAACTAAGGTCTGGGTGACCTTCAAAGGAATCGCAGTTAAACCGCGAAAACATAAAAACAAGTGAAAATGAAGAAATTTTGAGTACAAAATCAGAAATTATTAGGTCAGTAGAATATATGACCCCACACTGTGCACATGGGCACCAACGGAACACCATTCAAAATATTACGCAACAAATTGTTTCAAAGCGAAAAAGTCACGACGAGTGAAAATAGAGCAACGTGACCTACTTAGCCAGGGACAAGCAAGAATGGCGACAATCAACAGGCCGAAAATTACGAGTATTAAATCGCTGCTAGTGGATGAAATACGCAATAATATAGCAAACCGAATACATCCAGGGATACCTAGTATTCGTGATAACCTACCACACGACTTTGGCGGAGTTCTGTTGAATTTGAAGCGACTTTTTGAGCGATTTTGTTGCGCGTCCGTGAGCGAGTCGCGAAGTTGGCTTGATGCCTGCAGTGGGTGTTGTTAAAGCGTCGCGGGTCACGAATGCAATGGCCTCACTGCTGCATCGTGGCTCAGCGGTACTTGCATTGCCACCTGAGCAAAGTACCAAGCATGACACAGCGCTGGCTGCTGCAAACTTTGGCTCAGTGCACAAACTTCTTATCTACTAGTGGTTTAGTACTTACTGCAGTACATGTCACATAATTGGTTGGTGGCGCTAAGAGTCGCGGCTCTTGCCGCAAGATATTCAGGCATTGCTCGAAAGCATCCGCATGTTTCATGTTTTGGATTTTGCAATCTTTACATACACAGTGCAGGCAATATGTTGTGCTGGTTGTGTTCAATCTCATTATCTGTTAGTAGGCCTACTCAGTCCCATTTCTTATAATTTATGCAAAGTATGAATTAATCGTGATTTAACTATCTGATCATAATGTCCCCATATTGCGCAATTGCCTCATATTGCTAGAGCAGCTCAACAATGAAACATGGCATACACCCGTATCTGGTAGTGTGACGCAATGATTTTTTTTCATCAAATAATTATGCCTTCTATCTGTGAATGCTTCTTGTGAGGCAAACCCACGGTGTTCGTTCATTCGCCTATTGCGCTTCACTCATAATTATACGATCGAGCTATTGTTGACACCATCAATGCATTTATGTTCGCATGATGCGCACATATATATATGCGGTGCCTTATCTGAGAGTCTACTAATTATAAAGTTGGCGATATAAATATATTGAGGCCTAAATGTCCCAATTGACTGATCTTCGATAACATCTACAATCAGATCAGCTTGTACGTACGGAAACAATGAGCAGGCACGTTGTTGTTTCCGGAATACAAAGTGTTCCCGCCACTGCTTCCATAGGAAACGCGTTGATTTTGACACATCTGGACGACAGAGGGATTTCATGTTCTCCCCATGACATGCAAGTACATGTAAACCGAGCGGCCAACATTCTGAAACTCTCCATAGAGCTGGTCATGCACAGAATACCCGAGTAGAGATCGTGTCCAATAGGGTATTTTCTAGTGCGAATGTTGTCAACTCAATTTTCACACCGCATATAGAATAAGTCATTTGTCTCTGTCATTTCCATGAAATTGACAGGAGACTTCTGAACGAAGCAGGGGTCAGAGAGAAAAATCACACATTCCTCATGCAAATTTTGATGGGTTCTTTCATATAGGATATAACATCTCGGTTTGGACTGAGGTCATTCATCCGTGACTTCGTTCCGGATCTTCTTCAATTCTTTCACATGTGGCAAATCTGGATTCAGATCCACCATTGCGTTCGATTTGTTCTTCAATCATTTGCTGTGGAATCCAAAACAATAAAATCTACGCCGAAATATATAAATTCCCAGGATTTGGGGATTTTAAGGGCTCATGCTGAACAGCGTCTCCTAATTCTGATTGAATGACGTCTCCTCGCTTTCTCAGCGTTTATTGACCATGGAGGACGATTCTGGAAGCAGCCTAATCCTGTTCTGGGTGCGGGGTACTAATCGAGTGCAATCATGCTTATGTGACGTCACACGTAGGGTCATCTCAATCGTAGACACTTCAGCAATCGATCGTCGATCAGGACATATGTTCATTTTTGATGAGCCGTTGCTCTGATAACGTTGATAACATGCATATGTATATATAATTGTGTAAAGAAACGCCGATGCTAACCAAAAATAGATAAATAATCCTTGTGTAATAGGCATTGTAATATATAATGTTTACTAGCATTGCATTGTCATCATTTTGTTGTTGATTCCTGTTCGTCTGAGCCATGTTAATGTATGCAACCAGAACTGTAGATATGTTTAAGGTAGCCTATAATTTGGGAAAGCACCACTAAAGTCGCAAATTCACTCATGTGTGCCCTTTAGAGTTTTATCGAGGCAAACGGTGTGAGCAAAAGTTGTGTTTGAACCATGGCCATAACGAAAACATTACATAAAATAATCGGGTACCGACACATTTAGAGCATTCAGATATGTATTGTAAAAACGTCAAACATTGCAGAACTCCTGCGCTTGGCCTTTAATATGCCAAGATTTGATCATGCTACCCAAATTTTGATTTATTTCTATTAGAAAAAAAAATCGCCAGCGAGTTGACAAGACTATATTAGCACCCGGGGACTATAAACTCTGTTATACAGGGCCTATATTCCCCCTCGATAGATAGTCCTAACTTCTGCTACATAGTGAGTGATGGGGTTTTACAGCGAATCAAATGGTTGTGTCGTAATAATGACGAGACGAGATTTCAAGTTGTGCAATTTTAATTAGCATCTTCTCGATTTATATACAGTGAGTGATCGAGGTAACATGCTTGCACAGAAATATGCATGAAATGTGTGAACAATTAAGAATGAATAATCAGCTTGACTTCATGTATCATCTCCCTTCCAGCAAGTGTCATCAGTTCCTTGCAGACCGTCGTGGATTGTGAGCACAAAACGGTGTTCCAGTTGGAAGGTGTGGGTTCCGATTAGGTCGTCTGGCTCGGACGGCTGGAGCGATGTTAACTGGCGGGGAGTCTGCAGGTTTTGCGTCCTCGTCGGCCGCGGAGCGAGGTCTAAGCTGCTCCACAGTACATGGCACAGCACGCTGCTCCCACCTTGTACTGATCCTAAGTAGCCAGCTTGTCGATCCGTTCTTTAGTCTTGCACTGCTTCCCCTGCGCCAGATGAGCGGGCGACTGCAGCAAGGCGTAGATCCGGCATCGCATTTGTCGGTCATTCAACAATTCACTTGGAGAGTACTCATACTCAAATGGTGTCATACGGTAGTGCACGAGGAATTCGTTCAGAGCTGCTTAGTGCATGGGGCGGAAGTGCTTGATGGCTTGTTTGAACGACTGGACTAACCGTTCCCCGGCGCCGTTCGTGGCAGGGTGACGCGGAGCCTCCGTGATATGCGTAATTGCCGCAATACCTTTCTCGCGACACCATTCACGGAACTCTTCACATCGGAATGACGTAGCTCTGTCTGAGACGATGTAAGCATCCATCCGCCGTCGTCAAGCAACACTCCAGTTTCCTGAACTGCCGAGCAGCTTCTGCTTCCACCCTGGCGGGCCACCCATCTCTGGTATACCAGAGAACTGTGGAAACAGATGGCTGTGGAAACGATCGGATCTTTGTTTGACTGCTTCTGTAATGTACTCAGATCATTAGGGTTAATTTGAAGGGCGACCGACTAGACTATGCCTCAAATACCTCATCGCCACTTATAGAGCAAGCCGGCTGAGTGCGTTCGCGTTGTCGTGGTCCTTTCACTCCCAATGTTCGATGGAATAGTTGTACTGATTGAGCTGTAGTGCCCAACAAGCCAGCAGGTTGGCTGCTAGAGCAGGATTTCCCTTGGTTGGATCGAACAGGACTAACAATGGCTTGTGATCTGAGTACAAAAAGGCGACCATGCAAGAAATTTTGAAATTTCTTCAGCCCGAAAATCACTGAGAATGTTTCTCGCTTCACTTGACTGTATCTTGTGTGTCTGTCATCTTCTTTGGTGCATTAGCAATGGAACGCTCACTGCCATATCCGGATATCTGTGAAACAATGCAGCTCCCAAGTCAACTGGTGAAGCATCGCAAGAGTGTCCAATGGGCAGCGAATCGTCGAAATGTGAGACGCTGGAACGAAGCTGTTCAGCTTCCCATTTCCACTGCGTTCTTCTTTGTGAGAAGTTTAGGCGGATGCAGGATCGTTGCCAAATCTTTGATGAACTACCCGTAAAATTGAAAGAATTAAAGGGAGGGAGAACTGGTTAAAAATGGACTTTGAGTCGTTATTTGATGCACCAAAAATGATTCCTATGCCTGGCCCACACAAGGAATATCATCGTTAACGATTTCGCGGGAGATATATTGCTAACTAGGCGTGACGTCAGGAACTGTGATGAAACACCGAGTTCCCCATCTTTTACAATGGGCCTCGTCATATCAGCGTGTCCTGCGACTAAACCCCTGGATATTTTTTAATTTTCTTTTCGGAAATAGATAGAATAATCATTTTGCCACCAGTCAGGCGCAAAAAAAAAAAAAAATTGCTATTTTTCCTCAGCCCTCAGCTGACGTTTGCCTCCTATACTTTGCAATGGAAGCCATTCTCCCATAGGCGCAATGCTAACCCCGATATTCGGAATGCATTATTTCCTTACACTTGCATCCAGGCATGGTGTTTTTGGCACGGAATGCTATCAATTGGTGCTATGGGTCAATAGAACATCACTTAAAATTAAGTTCCCCATCCCTTTAAGCCGAGAGTACAGGGGAATTAGGATAAAAAAAGGGGAAAAAAATAACATCAAGCTAAATTTTTGATATGTGATGCAATTTACATACCGCAAATAACAACATATCAAAACTCCCCGAGGATACACTTTGTGCAAAAAAAAAAAAAGTTCCTGGCTGTTTGAATGTTGCACTTAAGACTTTTTAATCGTTATTCAAACTATGACGTAGTTCGTCATCTAATCGTAAAACTAGTAACGCAAAATTATATATGTTGGAATGAATACGTAACCCATTTGCAAAATATTAAGTCTTTAGGTTGCCTTTAAAAGTTTGTAATGGAAATTTTACGCGAAAATTGTACTATTTTGAACACCGTTTTTGAAATCCTGTCATCAACAATTTTATTATATTTCTTAAAATACTGGGCATAATGGCTTCAAACTTCTCCACAAATTACTTCATCTATTCTTATACACATAATTATGTGAAATAATAAATGGTGCTTAATATTGCTAAATTTTTCAAATTATGACCATTTTAGTTACCCTACCCCCTTAATGGTAAACTGGACGTTTTATTCAGCTCCTGATGTAGGAAATGAACCATTCGTATAGTCTTGGTGAAAATTCTACATATTATGCATTTATAGAAAGCTTGTGGCCTCGGAAATGCGAAAATTATTTTGGAAATAAATTTGGATGACATTTCGGCCGCCATTTTGGACTTTCTATAATGGCGCCACCGAGCATCTGATAAAAGCCATTTCGACCCGTAGGTAAATTACAGGAGTAATTTTGTTGTCTAAACCATACACACAGTGACTCACTCAGAGTGTTTAATCTCAATTAAAGATCGTGGAATTAACCGGAAATTAGCTGCCATCTTCCTTTTCATCGCTCTTTTGGCGGAAATTGGTATCGTCTGATATGTCAGGACTCAGTGTACATCGAATCACAAATAATGAGGTCATTACTGCATTTGTGTATGCTAGAAATCATTTACAATGATTTAAAATAGTCTGGTATGGTTTAAAACTGATATAAAAGCAATTTCTGCCCATGCCACAAATTAATGCACTGCATTCTGGTCAAAATTATTTATTTAGGAAGCCCAAAACTCCATAAACAAGGTAGCAGTGACAAACTTTTCTGGTAGGCTGGTACTTTTTCCATTGACTTGGGCTGCAAACAGAAGAGTTTAAGTTTGAATCAGGTTGAGATAATTCATATACTAAACGGCATACATTTCAGCATCGGTGGTCTTCCAGACCGTTGGAGCAGGATTCCCCTTCACATTGACTACACATGAGTGAGCAATTGAGTCCAAGTTTTCTACAGCCGCAGCTCTTCCCACATTGCGTTTTACAGCCGCATGGGACAACTTCTTTTGTGGTTTCTACAGGTGCCAAAGTCCCATCACGGATCTGCCAACCTCATGCTGTTGCATCAACCATCTTCCCACGCCAAGTCTGTTACCTGATGATAGGCACGCAGGGAATGCTGAGCAGCAGCAGCGCTGGTTGGCGGCAGAGATTCGAGTTTTATGGTCAATGAAGATTTCTTTATGGCCTGCATGTATTTGTAGTGTCTGAGTTTGTCGAGTGTAGACACAAGTTTGTTAGAGCCATAGAGTTTTAAGAGGAATTCTTCTCCAGCATTCTCTATCTCAGCTATGGGCATCTCTGGCTTCTCAAAACTTTCCAGAATGCGAAAGAGATCCGTTTAACGAGCCAATTGAAACGCAGTCTTTTTACCTTTGCCGTACAAAGCTGAGGTTGTGTCACACCCGGATAGGGCATACAGGCTTAGATGATAGCTCTACAATTCTCCGATGCTTCTCTGTATGACTCTTATGCTGAATATTTTGGGTCCCTTTGTAGTGTCACAAATGTACACGTTTATTAAAGGTGTAGCGAGGGCGACCATCATAACTAGCAGGTCTCTGTTGTTACCAATGACAACAACTGTCTGTCCGTCTGTAGAATGTGCCAAGGCAGTTTGTACAATCGTTGCGTCTGCATCAGAATCGGTTTGAAATGTTCAGCAATCCGATTAGTCGTGATTTGTTATTTCTGTTCGTCAGAAAAAAAGACTCTTGAGATACTGACGTGGTCATTGTGTCATCAGAAAATATTTCTCGCGAGATGCTCTTCGCCATCCTTCTGTTCTGCTCTGTGGTTTTGGTGGACAGCGTTGTCTCAAAACCATCGAATACGACTATCGCATTGCCGAAGTGACGGAGGACAAACGAGGTGTACTCTCTGCATATTTCATCGTATGTAACATGAGTGGGCCACAAAACAACGTGCAATAGTTAACCGCCATCTACAATAAAGGTGCTGTTCACTGGGTAGTGGTCGATGGCCTCTATTTGACTTTTCAATAGCTGACCAAAAATGCTCTAATTTGTCTTTCTCATGGCCCCGTCTGTGAAGAGAGCTGTAGGCTGTGGGGCCAATTCATAGGCCAGATATGCTTCCATGTCAGAACTGGATTGCATCACACACGTTATTCGATTGAACAGGAGCATAAGGTTCACCACAGTGGGCTGTCCTCGGATCTTGACTGTGTTGGTGCTGCTACCTATGCTCTTCACTCTGTCTATGCGTCGTAGCTTAATCTCAGAATACAACTGGTTGTCGAGAGCCGAAGCTGCAGCCATTCCAATCTCCAGTGAGCGATCACAGTTGACGGATGAATCCGCAACAATGGGCCAGTCGATATTACTGTCAGCGAATCCTGGTTCTGATGCTCAATGAAAGGCGAGTGTGACTTTAGCCATTCCAAGAAAATGTTACGATCCTGGTGATCGGCAGATATGTTGCAATCACGAATATCATTGTGTTGCTCGGATCGTTGAGTGCGCACATTAGCAAAAGCTTCGAGGTCTTCACAAATGGGAATGCTATAGGGAAATGTATGAACCGACTTAGCGAGGGAACTGTCCGTGATACCCCGTCCTCTGGTCATGCCACCTGATGTTTTCAACAATCGCATGAGATTTTGTTCGATTGATTCCTCCCCACAAAGGATCTTTTCGTCTTATCGTGAAATAGCCATCTTTGGTGATTATACCAAATTTCGTTTCATTCATGGTAGATTTCAGTGTTTGCATCTATTGGCGATATATTCTCGCAGACTTGGCGTAAGCTAAGTGTCCAGCAGCATGGAAATACGGAATCATTTGTCTGATCGAGTTTAGGTGCAACGCCCAATCTCCAGTCCTTTCTGCGTAGATGAACTGTTTTACCAAAGACACTTGTTCCATGTAATTCAGCCACAGTCGTCCTGTTCGACTCCGTTCCTTCTCTGTTTTTATCCATTGTTGATTCTTCTCAATTAGCGTCTGCATGACTTTCTCAACCACTAGATCCACGGTTTCTGACCAATGACGGCCTTGTGTAAAGCCGAAAGACTTTCTTTTGTCTTGTCTTCCATCTCTGTCACCATAAAAGTGAAAAGCGCCGCTGAGGTCAGCAGATGAGCTCGAAGGGTGCGGGCATATGCATGACCTGTCATCGTATGCAGCTCTGATGCTGGGGCATAAACTGATTCCTATAGAACTTCTAGTCCACTGCCACCCATAATATAGCCAACTGAACCCATAAAGGACATCAAGAGATGGAAACCACCCAGTCTGACCACTACCCCTTGGAGTATTTCATCAGATGCTACAATTTCGATTGCTTTGGCGTACAACCTTAATGCATCTAAAAGCCGACAAAAAAGGCTTTTTATAAGCCTTGATTGCCACCTTATCAAACTCTCCAGTTACATCGGCTTTGACTAGTTTGGTTGACCTTTTGATGGTGTGCCTGGATCTCCCAGAATTTGGAGTGACACAACCGATGCCTCCCATTGAATGGAAGGTGTTGTGTCCCGAAATTGTGGCGACGTTGAAATCAGCATTATCAAACAAAAATTGAAAAAACCCATCTAGCTGATAGGACGCCTGATCATTCGAAACGATTGCTGACAAAAGCCTCTGGACCTCCTTGTAATCATCTGAAAATCCCAGGCTATTCAAGAGACAAATTAATTCTTTCGAACTGAATCGATGATACAGATACACTGCAATGGACATGATAATCGGGGAAATGAACGATCTCGGTCTGCAGGCCGAAATGATGGAATGTGCGATTGATGCACACCGACGCTCAACACATGATGCATCTGCAGATTTTGTCTTGATTACTCCGTGCATTAATTTCTGGAGTCTTGGAGGAACAAGGGATTCGTGAAATTTGCATCTTCAAGAGTAGGGTATTCAGAGCAGTCGTAAATCATCGCTTGGATATTATCTCTGATGATGGCTGCAGCCATTTCTACTGTTTTGTCTTTCTCTCCCTCTTGTCCTTCATTGTAACAATGTTTTCCATCCTACGTACCCTTCAAGGTTGTTACGATCAAATTGTCTCCAAACTGTTTTTGGAGTCTGTCATTCAGGGTCCGTGATGTGAATGATTCATCGTTTTTCGTTGAGGGAAGCGTTGACCTAATTTTTGAGCTCTCCCAATGAAAATTGATATTCATCATTTTCCTCTAAGAAACGACATAATCTATCAAAGGCTTATTTTCTTGCCTCTCTTGACCTTCCCTTTGATCTTGTGGATCTCTCCTGTGCACCTTTCTGAAACTGCAGGTAGCATTCAGGGTACGTAGTATTTTGCTTCTACAGAAACCAGGTCCTGTTTCGTTTGTAGGCGGAGCAGAACCTCGTTTCCCCAGGAATCATTACGCTCCTCCGCCAGACTAGTGATTGTTTGAATTATCGGAAGTGTTTCTACTTTTCTGTAGTCCTTTCTCTGGTGTTTGGGAAGTTTGTGATGTGGATGCACCCTCTTTCCACAAAAGAAGCAGTCTTCTTTGATGCTAAATGTTTCTGACTTTGATCTCCGCTGACTTCTGTCTCCACTTACGATTCATCTTCCGCAATAACTTTTCTTTTAACTGCGCGATGGTCGTTTCTCTTGTGTCGACCTTGTTGCACGCTTTTTAGATATATCGAAATCAATGACAATAGAGTTTAAAATCGATGCTCAAAAGTCTTTTTTTTTTTAAAGAAAAATCTCAATAACGAAGCGTTATATGCCATATAGATAGCTTATATTCAACATATATTTAATTCATCTAACCAAGAAGCCATAGTGTGAATTATACATCTCTGTGTTAATGAAGTCTGTGTATAATAGCACCTGACCAAGGTACTACCAAACTGACTCAATTTTACTCTTAAAACAGCCAGGAATTATTTTGGCACAGGGTCTATCTTTGGGGAGTTTTGATATGTTGTCTGGCATGCCAAACTCCATCATATATCCAAAAATTAACTTGATGTTATTTTTCCCCTCTTTTAATTAGCCCTTTTTTTATCTAATACCCCTGTACTAAGTGTAATGAACCACGTGTTATGAGGGACCAATAAAGATTTTAGCCTCTGAATTCTGAAATGAGGGTTCGACAGTGCTATAAGTTATAGTAGTTGAAGAATAATCATTCAAAAAGTGGTAGGCTTAATGCCAAGTAAATAACAGTAATACATAATAATAATAATGAAACAACATGACAAATTGAAAAGTGAGTGGTGTAAAAGTGAAACAAAATTAAAGGTAATTATGAATAACGTCAAATCCAATGTTAAGAATACTGTTAATATTATCACTATAAAATAAATCTGGGAGATGGAAATTTACAGAAGGATGATTAGTTCTTATAATTTGAAAACGAGGGCACACACTGAGGACATGTTCCTCGTCCTGAATGGCATTTACGTCACAGTCCGTGCACAGTCGTTCATCATCATGGCGTGGCGTTCGAGACCATCGTCCTCGTTCGATACGGAAACATGTACATATAGCTAGTAACGGGGGCACCGAATAGCACAGTGGGTTAAACCGCTGTCTGCAATCCTATGCCGACCGTGGGGGTCGAGGTCCCGGGTTCGAGACCCGATCAGGCCACGGGCGTTATGATTGTGAATTACAATTGTAATTCTTCGGTGATTCAGCAGTGCTGCCCAACTGCGTAACAAGGCCGGGTGTTGTGTACTACTGTCTATGGTGGTATGCAGTATAAAGAACCCTTGGGATTTATCGATAAGAGTAGGGGGAAACCCCGGTCCCGGGCCTTCTATTCTGGCACCCGTATCACCCGAATGGGTTGGGTGGAGCCGTAAAACCCCATCACTCACTCACTCTATAGCTAGTAACCAGTATTATGTACTAGTACTCGTGAAGGATTTCTTCACATTAGCTCTACTAGTTATACTGCGCATCATAGGTCAGGCCGATATATTTTGGGACAACCCCGATCACATCAATCTATATCTAGCTATCAACATTTATCGGATAAACTGAAGGCAGTAATTCCCAACGGACTCCTTTCTCCCTACAACGGATGAGAGCTGATTCAGGGCTGTGCATACCTCCCACTATAGGTATAGGGTTTAAAGTCATCGATAAATTGCGCATGTTATTGGTGTGTGAGTTAGATGGCGGGGAATATTTGACCATGAATTTTGACTATTTCGTTTTTCTGTTCATTGTTTTATTGTCGATTGATGCTGCCAAAAAAGACGAACGTATAAAGAGTTCCGATAATCAAACGAAACCATCAAATTCTATAATAGGTTTATGTCGGGACCGATTGGAGGTTCGGTTTCGATTGGTGATGGTATCCAAGTAGTGGCCGCATCCTCGGTTGGCATGGTGATCTTCTGGTTCCTGCCGCACTCCTCTCTGCATTCATCATTTCCATCTTCGTCCCCTGCGATGTAATGCGAGTTTCCGTATTCCATCGCATCAGTAGTCTGCACTCAGAAAACATATTCTCAATGGTGAGTCTTCCATTCTGACTGTGACTTACGCTGGGGTTGACAGGCAGAGAGGCTGCTTTGGAGGGACATCCCTCCGCATCGTGGCTTCCGATGATCATATCTGAGTCACCAATCTCACCGCAGATGCCACAAAGGCTTCCCTTGAAGCTGTCTGGCATGGAAATCTCAACTCATTTGACGCCATCCCAAGTAATGTTGATGCCATTTATAGCAATTGGATTACCTATAATCAAACCATAAAAATACACCGTGTTTAACCAGTTCAAACGTACAACTAATCTAACGTCGTCCCATTCACCTCTGAACTCTAAGAAAGTGTTTTCACAGAAGTCAACTGAGACACCTGATATGTTAGTATTTGTGTCCTGTAAACTGATGTCGCCGACGAAGGACAAATCGAGACCTTACTTAAAATTGGCCTCCTGATGAATTCAACACCCGATTACTATCTATTATATTAACTGATATCGACGAGTACTAACGACTGAAGTGCCGTCTTCCAAATCGAACTCAACGTGGACTGTTCTGACATAGTTGCGTCGCACGGTATAGGCTTGACTTTATGGGAACTGCCAGATATCTTGAAGGTTGATCATGTTGTCTTGGCACAGTTGTCCGAGGCAAGAACATGGCGACAGGATCCATGCATGGATGAAGATTTTTGGAATGCTGAATCCTGTGCAATGAGGATCACCCCAGCTAGTGCAAACAGAGGGAGGAGCTGAAATAAACATCCACATCATAGATATAATGATTTGATATACATGTAGTATATTCAAGTTCACAACCAGAGCACATGAATAGCCATGCAATTATTCGTTCAGCAATTCACTACCTCACACACACAAATTCACCCTCCTTCGTCGAGCACTTATCAAACGATGCATAACTGCGAAGGACTCACCTGATCGCTGGTGACATACCTAGAGTGGAGATGTCTGTTGCTTGCTTGGTATCTTCGGCTTTAAATATAGTCATTAGTGTGACGTCAATCCACCGGCGCCAGTTGGCATATTGATGACAATAAACCGCAATTCTTTGAGATCTAGTGCAGGTGACTCTGAACATATGTTTGTTTTTAAAAAATCGAGTTTATTCCGCTGTTTTGTGTATTTCTGAGCCGATAATCTTAGTTTTTCGTATCTTCAAATATTATGCAGTACATTGATTAACTACAAGATTGTGGTGTAATTACGTACCAAACAAAAATCAAGTAAATCACTAATTTACTAAGTAAATCGCCTTTTTAACCACAATATGATTCGGCCATTAGTGTTCATAATTCACATTACTTGAATGGATGCCCGAACATCAAAGGTGAATAGGAGGCACATATAATTATTTATTCATCGATTTTCCTTCCCATTTTTATCTTGCTACTATCCTTCTATGTAATGTGAATACTATATCAATTTTGAGGAACAACATTGGATACAGTGAAACCCCGCTAACTCGAAAACGGATAACTCGAAGACCCCTCTTCGTCGAAGTGTTTTCAAAGTTTCGACGACTCCCCTATATACTTTAGCATTACAGATTGCTTGGATTCCTCGAACCCCGCTTCGTCGAAAAACCCTCTTTCTCGAACATATATTTCGGGGACCCTTGAGCAAAATCGAATCGTATTCGTTGAAGATTTTTATTTTTTATTTTTTTTTATTTTTAACTTCAAAGAACCCGTTCGCTAATTGTTGTAATTAACGCAACTCAGTTTACTGTTTTGGACAGTCATTTACTAGTACAAACAGAGTGAGTGTTCGACTCGCGTGTCACCTCTCGCGTGTCACCTCTCGCGTGTCACCTCTCGCATTGTTCAGAAGTCAGCGTCTCCGTCTCTGTCTTTTCATTGCGTAATCGACCGCATCGTGTCAATTAAAGCAGCCGCCATGTTCAAAGCAAAGACTCTCTATTAAGAGTTAATAGAAGAGAGAGAGCATGTAGTGGATTTTCGACCGGAGTAAAAAACACATGAAGGCGTCTTTGATGAAGACGATTGCAGAAAGCGGTATAGCCTCAGATGTTGAATAGGCGGGAAACATCAGTAATAAACAAACTGCCCATCAGTATAAAACGCGATCATTCGTCACAACAAATTAATCATTCTGTCGACGAACCTCTGCGAGACATCTCTGCAATAATGGCGACTAAACGAAAGATCACGTGTGTAGCCCTGGAGACCAAGTTCCTTGCGATCAGCGAAGCTGAAGCTGAAGGGAAGAAAAAGGCCATCGCCGATAAGTTTGGATTCTCACCAAGCACCCTGTCAACTTGGATCAAAAATTCTGAGAAGATTCAAGCGCATTATAGAGAGAGTGGAGGTGACAGGGAGCGAGCGAGGTTGTGTGAATTCCCGGACATGGAAGAGGCGTTGATGCTGTGGTTCAAGGCGGCAAGAACAAAGAATATCCCCCTCTCCGGGCCGATTTTGTATATTTTGTAGTAAACAAAGCAAACAAATCGTTTTAATTTTTTTTTCATGTGTTTGTAGCTTTAAAGTGTTCAAGGGTAGATCAATACGCTATCATAACGTCATCTCATAGATCATAACGTTACCAAAATGTTGAGAATTCGAAAACCCCGATTCGTCGAAAACCCTCTTCGTCGAAGTGTTTTCGCTGGTCCCTTCAAATTCGAGTTAGCGGGGTTTCACTGTATTTAATGCCTCAGATCCGGATACAAAATCTGATATTTTGTTCCTTCGTCATAACGACCTTGACCTCGAAATGACCTTATTGGTAATTATTATTGTATAAAATCAAAATATTATCCAATATCACAAAAATCTACAGCGCGATATCGTACTTGACGAAGACGTTACATTAGTTTGAAGAGTCACATTTTCACATTTTGACTATTACGCAATAATTATGCAACTGAGCACGTAAAGTATGAACTCACTTTTATTGATAATGTTAAAGTAAATAATTTAACGAAAGCATAAGAACGTTATGATCAATATTGAATGAGATAGAAGTGATTGTGAACTGTGTTTGGTCATTGTGGCCTTGACCTTTGATTCTTGACCAACAAAATTCTTTTGGACACGGATAATTAGAGAAAGAAAAGAAGGAAACGAACCAAATGAGGAATTAATTTGAGATTATAATGCACTGAGAAAAAAAATCATAACGTTTTATGTATCATAAGCATTATAATATTTAATCAATAATGTCATATATCTTGTAAAATAACCAAAATGAGGAGTTATCTTGATATCATAATGCAATCAGAAAGAACATTATAATGTTTTACGTATTATAAGCATGAACAGTCTTTAATGTCGTATATCTTGTAAAATGTTGATCTGACAATAAACATGTCATAATAAAAATACTAGCCTATATTATATCTACAAATTGATGTAATTTGATTCCAAAGCTAACCATCATGAAACAAAATATAGGCTATATTATTTTATGACCATATTTGGACACTCACAGATTGTCACACAAAAAAGGGCGCAATGAATTATTGTTATAGATCGACCAGATACTAAGGGCAATGCTTTGTGTTAAATTAACTGTAATGTATGGATATCCAGCCTTATATGGTGAAAAAAGCAAAAATACGTCATAACGACCTTGACCTTGCAACGACATAATTTTTAATTTTTAATTAAATAGAACAATAATATTATCAACTATCTCTGAAAATTACATCGTGATATCGTGCTTGACGAAGAAGTTATATTAGTTTGAAAAGTTCCAATTTCACATTATCGACTATTATGCAATAATGATGCCACTGAGCATACAAAGTACGAAGCTCACTTTCGTCGGAAATGAGGCATGGAACAATTTAACGAAAAAATGAGAACGCTATAATAAATATTGAATCAGATAGAGGTGATCAAACTTGTCACCTATTTATGGTCATTGTGACCTTGACATTTGATCTTTGACCTGTTTTGCCGTGGACCCTCACAAAATTATATAGCGTACATGTGTTCAAACGCACTGCATAAAATATTGGCTTTCTCGTTGGATTTCTCTCGTGGATTTTCTCTCTTATCAAGGATATCAAAGCTGTCTTCTGGGGCCTTTTTTTCTTTCAACTTCAACTTGGACCGTGACGTCAGAACCGAAGAAGTTTTTGGACCAGACATGCTTTGCATGAAAAACGTTCCACGAGACTTTGGACAATGTCTCACCCAATTGTCATGTGACAATAAATTTCTGCAATCTATTTCTCGTATGCATAACAAGTTAACAACAACAACAACTTGAGACTTTAATTGAACCTGAAGCTGTTCCATAGCTTCCAGGTTCTCGGTTCTGACCTCCTTATCCAGTAGGCAGGAACGAGGTTTGGACGTGACGTCACGGTCCAAGTTGGAGTTGAATGAAAAACAGGCCCTTGATTGTGAGCAGATTCTAAGCTCTATATATATATATTGATCACTGATTTCGTGGTGCACGAAAGGCCTTTATATGATGTTGAATTTTATTGGCAGCTTCGGAAAGAATCATCTTTTGATACTAGCCGAGTCTGTTTTAAGTTGATGCATGATTTCACGTAGAGAGTGCATCACCGGATGCATCAGTCAGAAATGAATAACATTGAATAGTGTTGTTTGCAGATATACAACTTCATTCACAAAGTAAATTTATTTGTAGATGCAGTGTAAATAGTGACTAGGGTCACCCCCTTCATTTTCGGTTGTCATCGTGTTGAGTGATGGCGTGTGTCGAACACAGCATCCAGTTTCCAGGAGCCCTTCAACAGAAGAGAAGAAGCGCGCCTCCGATGCCAACCAGAGTTATGCAAGATGGTTACGCAATTCGTGGGACGTGTGTGGCGCATTCCATTGCTACTGTACGAGTCTCCAGTCAACTACCAATGTTAATTGTTGATTGCATGGACTACAGTTGAATAACCTCCCCCGTACATGGTTTATACATGCACACGCATTGCAAATAATGCTCTCTCCAATCTCTATATGGTATACATAGATCTTTACGCATAAGCCACTTACGGATATACATGTATACTTATATATTATGTATATGTTGAAATTGTATGTAGTTGCGGTCCAGACAGTACAACATAGTAGCTCATATCGCATATTGCGATTGTGTATGCAAAGGGTGTTACACCTCCACTGCACAGGTCGTCGCTATTTCATCTCTGGATTTGCGTTGCTGATGACAGCGATTACGTAATAGCCCTCTGACCATCGACCCCTCGTCACGGAGCAATGTTATTAAGCACAGATGATTGCATGGAAATCAAGTGTTAGTATTGCAAATACAGGTCTAGAATTTACTGTTAAGTGCATTCATATTCACCTATAGGTTATTGTTATATTTAATGCATGCTTTCTGTATGCGTGCATTCTACAACGCATCATAAGTATTGTCCACTTCATGTACACAATCCATGGTCAAGAGTGACCCAAAGCCGGAATGACAAATGAATGAGTAATATCGCAGAATGTTCATAACGAACAGGTAATGCCTGGGAACTCATTGCTAGGGATGCGCATGCGCGAGGGAAGCCGACGATCAATACTGCAGAGACGGAAGGCAGCGGTGGCGCAAGTGGAGGCAGAGGGAGACTGAGACCTTCAGTGACGACACGATTCGCAAAAACAAGACAAACATGGCCGAAAACGCAGAACAGGAACCCAAAGTGGAAAACTCAACTCCTGCCAAGGAGATGAGAGCGATCCGCTTGGCTGGTTTTGGAGGAATTAAGATGCTTAAAGTGCAGAACGTCTCTGAAACAACGCCGGCTGACGGCGAGGTGTTGATCAGAGTCAAGGCCGTGTGAGTACATCTCGACCCTCGATGGGTGTTTGTCAATGTGTCAATGTCGTTACATTGGCGTATTAAAGCATACTCTGGGTGGTTGAGGTTGATGTTGTTGATACTGTCCGTAGTTTTGAGTTCGAATTCATGCAGATTACGCCTGTGGCAAGACCTCGCCTTTGCTGAAATGTACAAGGGCGAATAATTATGCCCTTCAGTCAGATTCAACCGAAATATCTGTGCCTATATACATACGAGTTCCTAAGCAACGCCATTTTAGTGCATCAACTGAGAGGAACAAAGCCATACACTTTCCATTACAATTTTGCAGACTGTGGATATAACCAACGATTCTGGAAATTATTTTAATAGCGAATCTATAAGATCTGTGATATTACGGCGTTTGAATATCGAACGAGTAATATTATATTATGCAGTGCAAGAGTAATTAAGATATCCAATGCCTATACCAATACACTAGTGATTGTGGTCGTGCAACCATTGACCATAAGTTTGCCATATTATTCCAAATGCGAAATCGTAATGGACATATTGCATATGGTGCTATCAGCAAAACAGCATGAATCCTTTCATTGCGGGATGTGGTCCCAACATGGTCGGCTGCTGTGACATGAGATCTAGACGTGGATCTAGAATCGCATGCTGTACAATGTTTGTGTTTATTCTGAGAGGGTTTCGCTTCCATCCCGACGAAGCAAAGTGGACCAATATTGATCGGAGTACGAGCACCCAGCTTTAGACGGCGCCCCCTCGACAGAAGGGGAGGGGTGGATTTTACCGCAGAGAGGGTTGGCTGTGATTGCCGGCAACTCTGACTAGAGGAGGCACGAGACCATCACGTGACCTGCTCAATTGTGACAGCAATGGCGCGCATGTTACTCATGCAATACATTTGTATGTATATGTATGAACATGTGCACAAAATATCACATGCCTGTGATATAACCAATATAGGTACAGTGTTGGCATGGCACAAGCATGAACTTTTGAATGCAATTGCATGGTTCTCTGTTGCGTGTATATTATTTCGTGTTGACTGTAATCATGCAGGGCCAAAATGTCGCCTACGATTTCGTTTTCAATAAAATAATAGCCCTATTCTGATGAGATTTCGTCGCGTCGCTCAGTATGTCAACCACTCAACTTTCTTTTCCTGTTCTTTCTTTGAATAATCAATACAATTAATTGTGCTTCGTCGCATAGCCAATCTGCAATCTTGGTCATTTCATTATTTATAAGCAAGTTCACACCTCCAGACGAAATCGAAATTAACCTTCATATATAGCCAGCCATTAGAAAAGAGATATAGCCACGAGGCTCTGAAAAGGTCATTGCTCACAAAATTGGAGCGCAACATTTTCATCATGACACACCGACACAGGAGAATTTGGAAAATGGAACCCGCAGAGTGAAAAGATCCACATCCTGGGAGTACCCATAGCTCAACTTAGGAGGGCACCCTCATTGGGGGCTTCGTGACCTTGACATTTAACCCCTCGGTGTCGTTGAGCCACCTTAAGCACCTTAAGCCCACCTGATGTCACCAACTCTGGCTGTGTTAAAAGCACAAATGGTTCAGCTCAACAGGTGGTGTCAGGTAACCCACAAGATGATGAACATATGATAATCGATGAATCAAATGCGATGCTTGTAAATATATCGATTTACTACATGATAACCATGCAGGATGACTTCACATGGAGTAACGATCACTGTATTCCCGAGTCACGTGATATATATAAATGCCAAATAGCACGTATTGCACAGCTTCTCAGTGACATTATAGACTGTCGATCAATGCAGGGCGACAAATGAATGACAAGTATACAGAAGCGTCATGACATTTAAGAGATATAAATACCCTTTGAGAAACTCCACCTAGCACGAACTACCACCAGAAATGGTGCTTGCCTCTCATAATGGCTTACTGTATGTATAATTGTTCATCCCTCCTATGACTGATATAATATTACTATTGGTTGTTATCAGTCACACCAGCACGGTTGGTTCTATATCACACACATATGCTGATAAGAAGCGCTAGATGTCAGTGCACTCCGAAAAGGCGGATTTGTCTGCCTTGATGTTCTGTGTTGTAATCTGCGAGTTCCCCATTTGCATCAGGTATAGGCCTAATCTACTACAACGGCTGATTATATAACATATAAGGCATTTGCGCGACTCAATATGACTGAGATTTAGATCTTGATTAACCTGCCTAAACACCAAGGCAGAGAAGCACAATGAACAGGAAGCGAGTGGCAGATGCGTCATATACAGGCGACGTCATTAACAACGCCTGGCTGCAACGTTATGTTTTCCCCGTGCAAAAGCTATATACACAAGTATTATACTTGTATAGAGGGGGAATGGGAGTGGGCCAACATCACCCTAATTGGAGTAGGGAATCCTAATTGGATGCCTATATATTATGTACTCTCGTCGGTCTACGGACAATACAGTATAACACCTTCCGTGCAACTGCCTCACACTCTATTATAACTAATATTGTCTCAAGGGAAAACTGTTCTTTTTACGCTTATAGTAGTAGCAGGTGCTTTCTTCGATAATTAGATTACCGTCACGGCATGTGTCGCCACTCGGCGTGTGGCATCCCCGTCTCCAACCACCAAGCTATATTTGGTTGCATTATTAATCTCCACGTTCTACGGGCACCAAGAAATTCTGTGACGTTAAAATTTGCCAGGCTATATACAGGGATGACCTAGTTAAGATCGAACCAACCGGCCCTTAATTTCCTTTAAATTTCCGTTTGTCTTAATTACTTCACGTAAATTACTACTTGCATCGGTTAATCAAAAAATTATATACAGTGCACATGTATTATTATAGCACTAACATGGCGTGGAAGAGCGTTGCATGGTGTTTATATACATGTACTTGTATAAGTATTATAAAAATAGAAAAAATAAAGTGAAATTAATTTTGCTTTGAACGCAATTTGTTTGTATATAAGAGGGTTTGTCTGCTTTTCAGTTCTGTTTGTTTGTTTTTTTTTTGTATTGTATTATACGAAATAAAATTATTATAATTATTATAATTATTATTATTATTATTATTATTATTATTATTATTATTATTATTATTATTATTATTAAATGCTACTGTGCAGTTGTGGACTTTAAAATCCAGAGGTTCGTACGCATGTACATGTATGCATAAAAAATAATTAAATGCATACCATCCAAGCCAAAAACATTGCTTCTTTGGATTGGATGGGAAGGGTGGGGGTGGCTTTACTAGAGTAATGAATAGCATATTATGCTGTGGCCGTGGGCAACAATGCGCCTACATTTCTGCATGGTACAAGGCAATAGTGAGCAATAAATCATATGAGTAGTTATAATAATAATAATAATAATAATAATAATAATAATAATAATAATAATAATAATAATAATAATAATAATAATAATAATAATAATAATAATAATAATAATAATAATAATAATAACAATAATAATTTATTTCGTACAAAAACATGTACAGGAAAAATGAACGGATAAAGAAAAACAAAAACGATAAAGGCAAAGGTAATGGTAATGGTAAATATAAGTGTAATTATGAAGTAGACTTACGTACGTTGACAGTAAATAGCTAATTCAGCATGACATAGTCAAGATAATTAATGCTTTGTTCCATTGTGAGTTTCATTTAGACTTTTGCTGATCCCCGCCTGATCCACGGATGCAACCCCAGCCTCAACAACTCCGGATCATATTCAATATCCTATTCAATATCTTTTCAATGGTTTCCTGAAGAATTCAATGTTCTTTTTCCAGCGGAGTCAATTTCGCCGATCTGATGGTTCGCCAGGGTGCCATCGACAATCCTCCCAAGACCCCGTTCACCATGGGTTCTGAGTGTTCTGGGGAAGTAGAGGCGCTGGGAGAGAACGTCGAGGGCTTCCAGGTGGGTCCATGAGATGGTTGACGTGGAGGTATTAGTCACATGTTCACAGGTTGGCGACAGAGTTATCGCTGTCACAGACTTCCACTCGTGGGCAGAACTCGTTGCGGTTCCAACAGCGAGGGTCTTCAAGATGCCAACTGGAATGAACTACCACGACGGAGCTGCCTTCTTCATGAGTTACGTCACAGCGTACATCATGTTATTTGACATTGGAAATTTCCGTGAAGGTCAATCTGTTCTGATTCACTCAGCAGGCGGTGGAGTGGTGAGTCATCTTGATATTTACAATGACCTTGAAATAATTATTTCCCCTCCTCCTTTTAAGGGTCAAGCTCTTTGTCAGTTGAGCAAAAATGTCACCGATGCGACTCTGTTTGGCACAGCCTCAGCCAATAAACACGAGGCCATCAAAGCGAAACTCACCCACCTTTACGACCACTCGGCCGACTATGTGCAAGAAATAAAAAAGTTAGTTCACATGTCGCTTACTACATCATTATAGCATCGCAAATTGTCCGAGATTGGTGTCCTTTTGGGCTGTGCGTGCTTCTCTTTTGGACTTTTTAAATATGCCCCTTTGGGCTGTTTTGGGCTGTCCCGGGTGGTTAGGCCTTAGTTGATCTTAATCTTTGCATTTCGCTGTTACGTCTTGCTCATTTCAATTTCTTGCTTTCAGAGAAAGTCCGGAAGGAGTGGACATTGTGTTGGATTGTTTGTGTGGAGAGGACACCAACAGGGGGATCAGCATTCTGAAACCTCTCGGCAAATACATCCTCTATGGTGAGGTCATTTGCGCTATGTTAGAAATAAAAAGTTCACGAAGGAAATAAATCGTTATTAATAAGGCGATATGCACTATGTGTCGAAAGCACTGAACATAATTATCCCGTAAATCACAAGTATTAATTCAATCGGTTATAATTAAGATCCCAATTTTAAATCCTGATCTTAAGACTGTACTCATATCCCTTAATTACCTTTGAGTTGAAAAGGGTAGGCATTATGTACTAGTAGCTTTCATGTGTGAGATTGACTTGCACTTCTTTACAATGTAAATACGTTAATTTGCAATTAATGTATTTACATGTATGTACCAGTAATAATGTAACTCACCTAAGATATATTATATTCACGGTTCACGGGCTTTTTATATGTACAGGTAAAGCTCGAATATTATTGCAATTACGTACGTAGAGTACAAGTTCACTACAATGTGAATTCTCATTTGCTGGCACTCTTCATTGAACCCTAACACGGACCATGATCATCTGGTGTCTCTATAGCAACCACCAGTCGCTTAATTCTTTCTCGATCTCGCCATCGCATGTTCACGCAGTTTTCCAGACGGCAGGGGAATTTTTACCGAGTGCAGAGATCTGCCATTAGCACAGATCAAAGCTAATTGATTCCTCATCGATCGATAAAAGAGTAGCTTTTTATCAAGATTTTGTCCGTTCAGAGCATAAATATCATTTGCATCATCGATTATGCGTTGGCTTCAAATGGAGTTCGCATTCACACCACGCGTATACGCTGCATTCGCGGATTCTCACAAAGAAATTCGAGCGCCGTCGGCCCATGTATTAATCATTGAATGAGTGATTGATTCGTTGCAGGATCTTCCAATGTGGTGACGGGCGAAACCAAGAGCTTCTTCAGTTTTGCTAAGTCGGTGAGTTTTACACGCGTCGCCCCGTGAATTATATTAAACGGAGAAGTATAACAATATAGTGCGTATACTCGTAGAGATAGAAGCCAGACAAAGCTCGTTGTTAGGGCTACACGAAGGGTAATAAAACCAGGAAACCAGATTGACCTCTTTACCACAAAACTTTACATCCGTTAATTATAACTTAATTACCATCTCAATAGCTAAACTGCTTGGGTGTATCAGTTATGAACTCACTCTCTTTAATTGCAGTGGTGGCAAGTGGATAAGATCTCTCCCATCAAGTTGTACGATGAGAACAAATGCATTTCCGGGTTCAACCTTCGCCAACTGCTCTTCAAACAGAACCAGAGCAGTTGCATCAAGAGAGTGGTTGAGAAGCTCTTCTCTCTCTACAACGAAGGCAAGATCAAACCCGTCATTGATTCCACCTGGGCCTTTGAAGACGTAAGTATTATTATTATTATTATTATTATTATTATTATTATTATTATTATTATTATTATTATTATTATTATTATTGTTTCAGCTCTAATTAATAAAGCTGGAGCAATGAAATTTTTCTTCAAATTAGAATTCACAGAGGTTTAATTTTAGGTCGGAGAAGCGATGCAGATCATGCATGACCGCAAGAACGTCGGCAAGATTGTCCTGGATCCTGCGATGGAACCGAAGCCGAAGGAGGAAGCGGCTCCTGCCGCCGCCACAACGGATGCAGCGTCTGCTGGAAGTGGAGAGGAAGCGGAGAAAGCCAATTGAACAACTGTCGAGATTCATCCGTGAGGATACGACAAATTATGGTAGTTAAATAACTAGTTATATTGTGGTATTATCATTAACGAGTTAATTTAATATGAAAAGGTATCTGTTCAGTAGCTATTATCAAATTAAAATCCCCCCTACAAAAAAATAAATATATATATTTTATTAATATATTTTTTTTTTCAAATATTGTTTTACCTTGGATTTTGTAAAATATTTATTCATTTATATATTATTATTATTATTATCCTGAAATTATTCAAGTAATGAATTGAACACTTGTACCCTTATCGTGCTTTTAGAAGACATACTAATTAGAATGCGTAATATAATAACAAATAAATTATATTGTGCACATGAAAAATTCAGTGACTAAATTGAAAAAAAAAAAATAATAATTCAAAATATTAAATGTTGACATGCTAACCACACATATGCTAACCAATCGATGTTGAAAATTATATCTAAAGGACATATTATAAACAGCAGCCTCTCAACACTTGAAACATATTGGCATATTGGATGAGTCGCGCGTGGAGGGGTGAACTTTTGCTCTGGTTTCTTTTCTGCCCTTGTATTAAACCGTGGAATTTTAACCTCGTGGAAATCAACCCCTTGCAAGTATAATGCGTAAACCATAAAATCAATATTAGAATAACATCTTCATATTCATGTGTATTCTATTCGCGTTGTGAGCACACATTTAATTAATTAAATTCACAGGAATTATTTGAAACTTTGAGCTGCATTATATTTATGATAAGATTGTTTTATTTATTGTTGATGTTGTTATTTGTTACAAACTGCTATTGTTGTTGATTACTGAAAATATTTATCGTTGGAAAATTATTGGAGAACTATATTCCGGAATGTTGTTCAAAGTGCGTGTGAGAATGTTTCAACAAATATCGTGCAATAAAATGTGTGAGCAGAGAATGGGAAAGTTTTATCTTATTATTGATATCTGATTTTGGCTTTCCATAAAAGTGGAATAAGCTAAGTCATGTGCGATCTAAGGGTGGTTTTCTGAAATAAATCAAACACCATAAAAATGCAAGAAAAGATGGAAAATTTAGAAAAATACGTTTTATTGTGATCGCTGCTTGCTGCCTGAGTTAAAACATAATATAAAACATCATCATAAAACATAAAAATACAGCTAAATCTGCAAGGCACATTTGCACTTTACACATTTCTCAGTTGGACAAATTCTTCACTATTATAAAGTGGACGCCAAGAAATGGAAATTGATAGGAAGACTTCAAGCAACCACAGTGGCCATAAAACTGAAAACAATATACATGGAGATGGGGATGATCTAAAGAGCAACAAAATAATAGGTGAGCCCACATTTGATTGTGCGATCTCACAGGGAATACTGAACAAACAAAAACAATCTTTAAAAATGAATTGGATCAGGAGAGACCGGCAGATATTTCCTTCAATAATTCAGCTTTCTTCTCTTTCAATCTGTGAATATAGAAATATTGATATAATGAACGCATTATTAATTTGACAAAAAGGATTAATTATGAATTGCTCACTTTTTGATCCGTTCTTCAAATCGAGCTCTCACCAACTGGCGTGACATCAGTTTCAATTCTTCACCATTGCACTGAGAAGGAAAAAGAATAGATGCAACATTATGATGACACGATAAAGTACTCTCGATAGTTGGGCCCCTGTCAACCACAATACAAACAAGAAAATGCTTTTAAATTTGCAAATTCTTAAAACGAAGAGAAAATTAAAACAGCTAACAGGAGTCACGTAAGCGGTCCTTCTGAAAAACGTTTCGCCCTTTTCCGATTGGTGGATCGGGTGCATCCTGAGTTTTCCGACCGGATACGAGTTCCTGGCGTCATTGGGATCCCACTCCTTGATGATAATTTCAGCGACACAAATGGCTGGAATTATTCCCTTCAGGAGCAAAGGTCAGTGAATGCAAATGACGGACGCTTCTTCCCACCATGTTGACCTGCGCCACTTCATCCTTGTGGCACCAGCAGTAGTGCGGTTGGCGAAGCAGGTGCTCCTTCTGGCGACGCTCTAAGTCCGAATCCCTCCTGTCAATACATCAATATTTGCATCAATACTTCAATATCTCACTTGAGATTTCTACTCTGAGTTGTAGCGCACAATGGCCGCTCTCTGTTCTTGCGTTGTTTCACTTTCAACGACCGGAACAAAGTTGATTTTGTATCGGTGCGCTTCAACCGGCGGAGAGTACCTACTCATCAAATCATCCAGTGCTGCCACCAAGTGATCACGCTGTGCAAACAACAATTTAGCAAAATATCACACTAATCATACCACCAACAGTGTACTGAGTCAGTCGAAGGCCTTTGACAAATCCTTCATCAGTAATGCCAAGATGAACAGTACCTCCAAGGCCAGTGTTCAAAAATCCATTTATATTCCTGCAAAAGGGAAAACAATCAACATAAAAAAAAGGTACTCATGTACATGTATGTCAGACATGCGAATATAACCTGGAAATTGCTTTTCGTGATCTTTTTGCTGTCCCGGTGATCCAGGAATTGGACGGGAGTTCCTCCTCACAGAGGTTCGTATGCGCTTTGAATTCATGCAGTACATCCTCTTCAAACGGACTGAGTGAGTTCAGGACGTAGTACCCAACAGCTTTCTGTCGAGGTGAGTCCTCAGAAAGCATTGCTACCTGCAAGAATATTGTTATAAAATTGTGGCACAGAATTATTATATTGCTTAACAATTCAGCAGTTTGATTTCATAAGGAGCCTGTGAACACCGTGCAATCTGAACTTCATTGCCCGCGGAACAGTCGCGGAGCAACCCACGCTAAAGTGTTCAAAACGTTTGCATTCTGTGCATGTAATCTGAAGGGATAATCCTGATCCCAAAATGCATTTTATCAATGATTGAGTAACATTAATAGAAACACAGGCAGCCTTGATTATCATTGTTTTCCAACAGCAGCTGTTCTGTGCACACTTAGCACTATGCTTTTAATAGGAATCCCCCAGATGGCTACATCAGTGAAGTTAATGCTTGGAAACTTACAATTAATCTTCACCTTTTATAACATTGGTAGAACAGAGTATTTTGCCGAAATGTTGTTCAATATTAAATTTAGACGACAACTTGAAGTACGATTGTTGGTTTGCGTGAAGTTTAAATTTAATTGAGTAGAGAAGGAACTTGGAAATACATTTCGATGGAGTTTAAAAACAAAAATAGAAGCAATTATTCGAACATGTCGGATATGCGCAAAACACGAGAGGAAGCAAAAAGAGCGTCAGTATGGGCAAGATAGGAGGTATTGTGGATAATCCGGATGACTTTCTTTTGAAGCACAATAAGACGACTTATATTAGTCTTGCAGGTTCTACCCCACACGAGGTGGCAGTATATCAGATAAGGATGTATTAGTGAATAATACAGTGTAATAAGTGTCTGGGGTAACAATAAATTTCTGACTTTCCGAATGACACCTATAGATTTTCTAATTTTATTACTGGTGTTTAGTATATGGTTGTCCCACTTAAGACAGTCATCAAAATACAAACCGAGAAACTTTACAAAATTCACTCTCTTAATTTCACTATCACCAATATTGATGTAAATATTTTCAGATCTCTTCCGGTCATTAAAAGTAAAGAGCATATAGTTAGTTTTATCAACATTGAGGGATAATCTGTTCGCTCTAAACCAAAAATTCATGCATGAAGCTCTGTGTTCATAGTGGATTGTAATCTATTGATATCACTATCGGCAACAAATAGAGTGGTGTCATCCGCAAATAAAATAGGTTTGGCAGCATTGAGTGAACATTCTATATCGTTGATGTAAATTAGAAATAATAGAGGACCCAAGAGTTGAATCTTGTGGGGCTCCAATGTGAATATCTAACTCTGATGAGAAAGTATCAAAGTATTTTACGCGTTGGGATCTATCGCTAAGGTAACTATTAAACCAAGAAAGGGCAACGCCCCGGATACCATAATGCTCCATCTTTCTCAGCAGGACTGCCCGATCAACTGTCAAACGCCTTACGTAGGTCCAGAAAAAGTCCAATACATGTAACATGTTTTTTCATTTTTTTTTTTCATCAAGGGCTTTTGAGATAAAATCAGTAGAAGCTAGTAATGTTATTTCTACGTGTATGTACTACCGATCTGCCACAATGTTAAAAGCCCGATACACTGACAAAATACACTGTTCCGACACTGACAGGCAAAACGCCAAACAAATGTGCTTTTAACATTGAAATCTAGCTCATTACAACGACAGGCGGCACCTTGAGGTCGCTCATGTTCAATGACCTGCGACTGTCTCCGATGTTCACTGACCCACGACGGACGACTCACATGAATTAAAGTTTTGATGTTGTAGGCATGTTATTGTTGCAATGTTTGCTTATGCCTTTGTAAAAATATCAAAGATTCAATGGTTTGTTGGTAAACAGCTCAGATTAAAGCTGTGAACGCCGACGCTGAACACAGAGAGTGAAATGCACATCTCCCGCTCAATTGAAGCAACACGCTGATATGACGAGGCCAATTGTAAAAGGTAGCGGTCGCCTCTGTCAGCTTTCAAAGCGTTATTGTTTGTTTTGATTACAAAAGATAAAAGTCCTTTGATCGTTGCCGATAACCGGAAAAATACTATGAATATTCAATGAACTCCGGCGACAGAGCATAATTAGATATTGTGAAGAGAACAGAGGCTTTGAAAAACATCTATGTTGTCATTATTAAAAGATATTGAATGTAAACGCACTAATGTTAAGAAGCAGAAAACAATGTTTGATTTCTTCAAGAAATAAATATGTACAAGGCCTAACTATCCTTCAAATCCATAAAATTTTTCTTCCTTATTACAACAGAGTATGCATGCTAGGTAACACTACATACAGTAAACCAATATGCATTATGGTGACAATCATAACGTCACCATCATGACGGTTGGTCGGTGCGTTATGGGCCAAATTCATTACACTGACAAATTCGTTACAACGACCGATTTGCCTGAAACTAAACATGTCGTTGTAACGAGCTTTTACTGTATTGCGCATACGTGGTGCACTCTGGCTGACCGTTTTACTGTTTCAGGATGAGAAACCATGGTGGGTGTCCTTAAAATAAGAAAAATGGCGAAATATATATATATATATATATATATTTTTTTTTTTGCGTCTGACTGGTGGCAAAATGATTATTCTATCTATTTCTGAAAATAAAATAAAAAAATATCCAGGGGTTTAGTCGCAAGACACGCTGATATGACGAGGCCCATTGTAAAAGATGGGGAACTCGGTGTTTCATCACAGCTCCTGACGTCACGCCTAATTAGCAATATAATATATATCTCCCGCGAAATCGTTTGCGATGATATTCATTGTGTGGGCCAGGCATAGGAATCATTTTTGGTGCATCAAATAACGACTCAAAGTCCATTTTTAACCAGTTCTCCCTCCCTTTAATGCTCGTGTACGTCAGATTTATGACAAAGTTTTGCATATTCATTGCAGAAATCACGTTCTCAATCTATGTCTTGTTGGTGCTGTGTCCTCTGTACAGCAGGCAGATATATTTTTTTTCAATCCTGAAATCTTTATATCAGTTTTTTACATCGTCTGCTGTCCATCCGAAATTTATGAAGCTCCAAGAGCAGTGAAAATACAAAATGAAC